>PVJD01008878.1:0-68086 GCA_004026545.1 Mormoops blainvillei
AATGCAGAATATATCTTTTTCCAGGAACACATTTTTCAGTCGTACTTCTTTTGTCCATAAATAGCTTTTCCATATTTTTCCATTTCCCTGGTAAGTTCTGCTTCAAGACAGAGAAGTGATATATTGTGGTTGGCACTTAGGGGTGTGTAACCTGAGACTTGGTTTCTATTCTACAGCCGCTGCCCCACAAGGGGTCTGTAAAATGTCTTTTTGTCTTATGTTCAACTCGAAGCCTCTGGGCTGCAACAATGATGATTGAGGTAGGAAATCAGCACAACATTGCAGGTATAAACGAACATCTGCACTGGATGGCCCTGCGAGCCCGTGGGGCTTTGTAAAGCTTAGGACACACAGCTGAAGGTTCCTAAAAGTGTTAATATATCTTAGTGCCAAGAACAATAGAGTTGTAAAGTAGCTTTGCCATGTATTATACACTGGATTTTATTGTATCACATTTTTTAAAAAGATGCCAGAGCCTGTGGTTTATTTCACAGCAGTATCTGGTTTTTGAGTCAGAGTGGTTTTATGGAGAAATAAATCAATGTACCAGTTTCAATAAACTTGAGTTTCTTCTCATTTGGTGGTGGTTTTCCCATCTTCTCCACCCACCAAAAATAACACTATAGCAACAAAAGAAAATTTAGCATGAGTTATTCTCAATTAAATTTACAGAAAGACAAATATGAACAGTGACAAGCACCTTCTGAGACAGCACATAAACACAGAAAAACATGCCTCTCAAAAAAGGATTAAAAGCCAAAGAAGCATGAACACGTGGCCTCTGTGACACTTGTAATTTTCTTTGGCAGAGGTTGGGGAGGTTGCTGGCGGTGGGGGGAGGTTTTGTTCAGAGACCTGGCTCCGGCAGCGTTCAGTGGCGAGGGCAGGGCCTTTGTGTCTGCTGTGGTCTTATCTGTAAAACAGGGGAGGGGGGGTTAGGAAGATTACACCAGGCACATGCCGCAGGTGTAGCAAATACCGCAGTGTTTGGCACAAACAGGAGCCCAGAAAAGGCAGTCATTATTGTTCGAAGTTGAATTTTATAAAATGTATTAATGCATTCTGATGTTAGTTTTGAAAGAAATATGCACAACACATAAAGAAGAAGATTATACAAATTTTCTTTGTTAGCAAGATGCACTTCCTACAGCTAGTTTTTGTTTTTTATTTTGGAGACGTAGTAAATACATAATTATTACCTTTCAGCTCACTTTCAACTAATTCTTAGAATGGCATCCAGAGTCTTTACATAATTTTTTCAAAGAATGAACTGGATTTCAAATGGAGAGTGTGAAAATAAAGCGATGCCAAATAATATATTATTGACTTCTAAGTTATTTGCTATATAATGATTTGGCCATAACACCGGCCCTGACAGTATCTGATTATATAGTAAATATCATTTATTACATTCTGGGCAATGCACTGAATGTGTTTACACGCATTTTCTCATTTAATGCTCATCACAGCCCTACCAAATAGGTTCTATTTTGCTTGCTGTTCTTAAATGAGAAACAAGATCAGAGGTTGTTTATTGAAATACTGCTAATTTAAATTGGCACATGGCAACTCTAGAATTTGAACTCATACCTGTCTGATTCCAGAATCTACACTGTGACCACCATGGTGGAAGCACCCAACAGGACTGCCTAGCTCTGCCTGATACCATTGGAGGTGCTTGGCCCTAGAGCTACTTTAGGCTTCTCCCCACGTATTTAACCTCAATCAGAGTTGAGAGGGTATAGAAAATGAAGCTAGGGATTTCCTTTGCTCTCATTTTTGTTCTGTGCCAATCAATAAAACATTTTTCTGAGGATCTCTATAATTCTTACCAAAGTGTAAAATCAGGTATGAAAAATTTTTAAAGGCCGTAAGTCTATCAAGTTCAAGATAAAATCTAAAAGTTACCTTGAACCAGTACTGCCTTTAGACCTGGGCAACTTCCCTCTGAGCCTCTGGCTTTAATGGAGCCAGTGGGCAAAGCAGATGGGAGCATTTGAATTTTGTTCTGTAGACCACATTTGAGGTAGACGGGACCCCAGAATATCTTTCCAAAACAATCCTGAGCCAATTTCCAGAAGTTATATGGTGTGACTACCCCTGGGCATGTAGGGGAAACCAAGAGGCTGCTATGTTTGCATGGAGTTTGATCACATGTTTGGACTAGTGAGTTGGGATGTCCACACTTCTTCATGAAAGGCCTTTTGTGGTGCAGAAAGGATCTATGGCAGAGAAGAGGGGCTGACCCAGGTCTGGGGTCTCCACTTGTGGTTTTACCCTGAGCCCCCAAAATGTGAGAGACAACCCTACCCTGCTTTGAAGAATGTTTAATTGTATTTTAGAGTAGTGAAGCTAAAGTTTCAGTGGGTTGGTTTTGAAGGGTTTTTGTTTGTTTTTGCTTTTGACCTTTCTGCATTAAGCCAAAATAAATTATTTGAACAAAAAATGATGGACACTACCAAGATCTCAGACTAAAAGCTCTTTAATTTCCATTTTGGAACCAATAGCGGCCAGACCCATCAAGACTAGAACTAGCCTTTCTTCCAGTTCAGAGGCATCGACCGATGTTGGCCATCTTAGGGCCAGCTGGATTAGAACTGTCTCCCTTTGTCATGACTAGGGTGGATCAGTGCATTGGGCATCACCCCACAAACCTAAGGGTCAGTGGTTCGGTTCCCAGTCAGTGCACATGCCTGGGTTGCAGGCCAGGCCCTGGTGCTAATTTCAGGTGCCCTTTTATTATCTGTAGTTTTAAATTGCAGTTGTAACCCTTAGTGCTAAGGACTAATGGAAGGCAGCCTGTAGGATCCCAGCGGAACTCTGCCTTACAAGCTGGTATGAAAAGCAGAGATGGCAATCAATGGCTTTGTGTGACCTTCTGTCATTATTACAGCCCCTTCTTCTGTCCAAGACCTCATTCTCCCAATGTCCCCTTTGTTGATGTATTGGAGACCAAGACCCACCTAAGGAGAACTAATCCAGGCAGCAAAATCTCTTTAATCATTAAGAATCTTGAGTTTTGGGGGAGTTTTTGGTTTGTTCGTTTCTTTCTTTCTTTCTTTTTTTTAAGTGCAGTGAAAGATGTTATACAATTAACAGAGTTTTTTGTTTTTGTTTTTGTTTTGGCTTTTGCTTTTGTTTTTGTTACTTTTATGTTCATAAAGTAGTGTTATAGCTGAAAAGGCAGAATACATTTTGGAAAGTATTCTCTACCACCAAATCTTGCAGTCTTGCTTTCTTTGGCTATAAAACAACTTTAGTAATTCCTGTCTCAAGGCTGTTGGAAAGATGTAAATGAGATAATATATATCCCAGTAAATAGCTATTCCATCATCCACCTGAAGGCGTCTGGCACAGCAACTGCTTCGCACATAGTGTGTCTACATTAAATGTCATCCAATCTGAAAACCCAGCAGTTAAACTGATGACTCCGTGTTGACTAAGATGTGTGCTATATTTATTTTGTGTAGCAGAGATGGTAGTAATGATGGTACAGGAAGATTTCTTTTAAAAAAGAACAAAATAAAACATTATTTAACCTCTACATTAAAAACTTGTAATAGTGGATGGGTAGTGCTAATACCATTGGTTTGGTTTTTTTTTTTTTACTTTTTTTTAATGCTTTGTGTATCTTTGGAGCTTTTATAATGAATATGTGTTATTTATATAATTAAGAGGAAAAAGAAAAAACACTTTTAGGAACTTGAATTAGAAAAGGAAATGGTTATGGGTACATTGTAGATATCTAACTTTGTAAGAAGAGCCAAGACCAATAATAAAATACGCAAAATACTTGGTAGAGATGTTTTCAGTCTGAATAATTCAAGTTAGCTTGTTTTATTTTATATTGGTTTGTTTATTTGTCTATCATTAATCATTTATTAAGCATAAACTAGTGCCAGGAGTTCTGCTCGGTGCCGAGATTGCAAGGATGAAAAATCATAATCCTGAAACTCAAGGATCTGATAATCCAGGAGAAACGGACACAGGAGCCCAGTGTTCTAACACTGCCCAGTTCCTGTGTGCCAGAGCAGGGGCAGGCAAGGCTGTTTTCCATTGCAAGTAACAGAAACGTGACTCCAACTGACTTGCTCAATAAAGGGAATGTATCAGAGATTATAACCTAGAAGTAAGGCAGTGAAGCCAGTGACAAGGGGTCTGATACTATGGTTCACAAGGTGGTCAAGAAATTAGGTGTTTTGTTTTGGGGGGTTTTTGGGTTGCTGTTGTTTCTTTTGTTTTGCTTTGTTTTATTTTTCATACTGCCTGTCTTGGTAGTAGCTGCATCCTGAGACTAACTGCCCTCGTGGTGCCAGGACGATTGTCCACGGCTCCTGGGCAGCTTGTTTTCTTAGTCACATCCAGCCAGAAAGAGGTCCTGAGAAAGGTCCCTAAAATTTACTTTGAATGGACTGGCTTACCCATGATTATAAACCTGAATCAGCAGCTACATTCTGAAGCTGGAATAGAATAAAGAGAGTTCCTTATAAGTTCCTTAACCAAATCTGGCAGCAGCTGCCGTTAGGAAGAGGTGCTGGTGGTGGCTTCAACTTGTGATACGCACAACACATAACGTACAAAAATATCCGGTAGAATTAATACATTGCTTCCTGGAGAAAAGGCCAAGCTATAATGGTGCAGGATCCTAACTGATTCCCATGATGAGCTGGGGTTTGCCAAGAGATAACAGAGAGGGAAAGGATTCATGACAGAAAAAAGCTCCCTGCAGTCACAAAAATAACCAGGTGATTGTTCAACTCTCTGCTTATCTTTACATTTGCACTATTGCAAAAGTTACCAGCCTGAAGCCATCTGCCCGGTGGTAGAGTTAACAGAAAACCTTACATCAGTTTCACCAAAACCTGCTATTGAATGACGGCAGCTGGGTTTTAAGCTAAACCGTGGTCAACTGGTCTTATTCTTTATAATGCAGTGCAGATTTGGAGTCAACTCAATAAAACCTTAAAATTTTTGTCCCCTGGTTCAAAACTATAGTACATTAGAGCTAAACAATGCCATTGTCATCTTTTTTCTCCTATTGTGCTTCTGACGAAACCTGTCCAAGAAGGTTAATGACCCATCCAGTACCTCAAATTTATTTGAACTTTGATGTCATGAAATTTGTGATGCTAAAAAAGCAGCATCAGACAAATGGGGGGTATTTTGAGTAGATGTGCTTGCCAATTGTATGGTCCCCAACCTTTTTGGCACCAGGGACCAGTTTTGTGGAAGACAATTTTTCCAAGAGCAGAAGAAGTGGCTGGGGGATGGTTTTGGGATGATCTAACTGCATTACATTCAAGCTCACCTCCCGCCGTACGGCCCAGTTCCTGATAGGCCTGGACTAGTACAGGTTCAAGGCCCAGATGTTGGGGACCCCTGGTATATATCGTATTGAAAATGAGATAGACTAGGATAAAATACTTTAAGCCGAATATTAATGTTCCATGGAAACATTAGACTTTGACTTCAGTGTCTGTGTGATTCACAGTTTATATAATTTATCTGTTCTTCAGTTCTTTAGCCTTGGGCAATAATCACTTTTTCTTTCCGTTGAGAATGTAAAATACTTCCTGGATAAGATTTTCCTGGATGGGCTTGGTAACAGTTTTTACTCAAACTCCTGACTCCAAATTTAATTAGTTGTGTTTTGGATTGTTTTTCCAGTTTTGCAGCATGGAAGAGGAAGTGACAAGACTATTATTTACTTTCTATAGGAAGTGTGCTCATACTGTTTACGATTTTCTGACACTCAAATGTGATCATAAAATACTCCCTTTTTTTACTCATGAAGCTTGTCTTAGTGCTGTCAACCTACCTACCTAATAATGAGCGTACTCCTAAATACTCATTTGTCTAGCTCCTTTTTAAAGAACACTTGATAATGGCAATAACTGGAATCAAAATATATTTCCTCTTGCCATTTGCTTCTGGTGCAGCAAATCTGTTCAGAAAACATGCAACCAGGCTCGGGCAAGGGTTCCCAGCCCAGCTGTGTCAGGGAGGAACCTCTGACTTACTCAGAAAACATGCTTGAGTTAGACAAGGCTGCAGCAACCTTGTAGGAAATGCTCCCTGGGGCATTCGTTCCTTCCTCTTCAAATTAGACAGCTCTTCAGTGCAGAGCAAGAAGCAACTAAATATAGTGGAAGGGTGATAGATAAGCACGTATGTCATGCAACCATTAAAAGGTGTCATTATCCCATGGCAGATACTATGTTTTTTTCCTATGCCTACATACACTTTGTGGCTTCTCATTGACATATCTGAATTGCCAGCATCACTGTTCTTGCACTTGGGACCATTACTGAGTAAAATAAGGGCTATGTGAACACAAGCCCTGCGTATCATGATGGGCAATCCGATAACGGAGACAGCTACTAAGTGACTAACAGGCGAGTAACATATACAGCGTGGATAAGTTGGACAAATGGATGAGGCATGTCCTGGGTGAAACAGAGTGGAATGAAGCAGGACAGCACGAGATTTCATCACACTACTCAGAATGACACATCATTTAGAACTTATAAATTGTTTACTTCTGGAATTTTCCATTTAATAGTTTCAGACTGCAGTTGACCGTGGGTAATTTAAACCTCAGGTAACTTAGGCCACAGAAAGTAAGTCTGGGGATTAGGAAGGGACTACTGCACTTACATTCTTTTTGGTAAATCGTTCCTACCTTGGGCCCTTTGGGCTGATTGAGACCACCTCCAACTCTAGTACATTTCTCGGACCTTTTTCACTTCTTCAAGATCGAGCAACTAAAGAGTGAATTAACTAAAGATGAAATAAAGAGTTAATGCCTGGGACAGCTAGTTGTTAAATATTTTGATGGCATTTCTGTGTAAGACCCATCTTATTTGTTAAAAACTTAAGGCTACATTGAGGAAAATAACATTTAGATTCAGAAGCATTATGTAATTAAAGGCTAAGTTGTTCAAGATAGCCCTGTATAATCTTTTTTAGAATGATAAAGGAGATATTATTTGAGATGGTCTGGAAAGATTGATCAGGAATTTGGATAGGACAGACATAAAGGACCAGGGTATGTCCTTTACGATTGTATGATCATAGGAGTGTATGAATTTATTTGTATTCATTTAACAAATAAAACTAATCTCCCATTTGTTTACTGTCACCGTGTAGAAAGCTCTTTGTACACATTATCTTGCTTACCTCTCTTAATGGCACAGAGAGGAAAGATGAAAACAAGGCTTGATCACACAGCTAGAAAGTGGCACGACAGCCCATGCATTACCCACTCCTGCCCATTAGGTGCAAGACTGTAGGTGCAGGCACGGTGAATATGAAGATGTACTTTTTTACTTCTAATGGCCAAAAGCAAACTCAAGGAAGTATCGGCAGCCTTTAAGGGGATGAAATAGCGTTCTTGGACCTTCCACAATTGAGAGCACCATTTTAAAATATGACTGGGTAGTACATTTTCATATTGCTCGCTTCAGTTGCTTCAATAGCAATATAAAATGTAGGTGAGCCACAGGGAACTCATCATAATTTGATTATGTAATCTTCCAATATTAGTCTTCTTATAACATTTGCATAACATTGGAACATTAGAAAAAGCAACAAAGCACACAGCCTAAGTTTTTAGCCTACTGACAAAGTCTTGCTTTCCACCTTTAAGTGGAAATTGAAAGAGTAAGACTATTTGTTAATGATTTTATATCAAATCTTTTTCTAACTCTGCTTTCCAGTTTATGCCATACACAACAATGAGCACGTACTTGCTATGAATAAACTATATAGGAAAATGTACATTTATGGGTCAGAGTATGGCATCACCATGCTTCTTGCCAAAGTACCTCACAGTGAGTGAGTCCCTTGGGGGCAGAGATTTGATTTCATTTGTCCCTGTGTACCCAGCATCTAGCATGGTTAATTGATAGACACCAGATTATATATCTTCTTAGAAGAATTCCTTTTTCCTCCTCCACCAGAGGACTCGCTCCCATCTCCTTGCTATCTCCCAGATGACCTAGGCATGTGTCAGATTTTCTGTTTCTATGAGTCGCCATTACCAGAGGAAGCTCATTAGTAAGGACAGAGATTTTTCTTTGTCCTCTCACTGACTGACTCATAGGAGGAGCAAAATAATGTTGGAGAGAAGGACAAAAGATAACAGGAGTGGACACAGACCTCCAAGTTCTACATCATGGTGTGTTATTCAAGTAGTCAGCGCTCCTCCATTTCTTTAACTTTCATCTAGTTCTTAAGAAACAAATCTTAATTCATGTTCTCTATACGAAACCGTGTTTGCTCATAACAAAGCCAGGAATGCAGAAGCCTGATTGAAACTAGATAATTCACACATTTGCATTTAATATTCATGGAATTCCATGTCGTGAGGCCATGTTCTTAGTGAGTACAAGAGAGCATCGTTCCAGACCTGTTCAGTTGTCACAGAGCTAAGGAAAATATAAAGTAAAACATTTTTATCGTATTTAAAAAAATCTTTAAATTATGGTATCTGAACCTAATTTTTGCATATAAATTTACAAAACATCTAAAGAGCCCTGTGTCAGCTGCCTTCTGAACACTTTTTTGACCCTTTACTGGTACTTATTTTGTACCAATGAAAATTACAGCCCTGAAAAGCAAGGAATGGGGAGACCTGGAGGGGCTTTGCCAGGTGATTTAGTCAATGCTCTTGCCTTCAATCCAAACTGCTGAAGCAGCCAAGACTGACAAAAAATCTGATTCATTCTTATGGCTTTAAGAAGGTTTTAATCAAATCACTCCTCAGTAGTATAGTACTATTAGAAATTTTAACTTTATTATATTACCAAATTTTTTCTCTAATAAATGTTTGGGTATGTAAGTGTTAATATTAGAGAGGAGTCCATCCGTCTTTCAGAATTCAGGTAGTTACTCACCCAGGAGCAACCCAAAGAAATGGATTTGTTAGAACAAGCATGATATCCCCTAGGGAGCCTGTCTCATAGATTAGATGGAATTTGCTAGGAGATTTTAATGAAATTTTTTTATCTGTGTCAACACAAACTTAGAATTTTATAACTGTGTGCATGTGAGAGAGCCCCAAGGGACGTATATTCTTCTGTGGTTATAGATATACTTTCTGATACTAAATTACAGTATACTAGTATACAGTATATATACTAAGGACTATATATACCAAGGCCTATCATGCTTTCCAATAATTAAGTATCGAGTATCCAGATACAGAGCCTTCAGTGGAGTGGTTTTGTTATTGTTTTCCAGAAATCTAGCACAGGGCCTGAAAAAATAGGCGCTTGGTAAATGTTCATTGACCTTTCCTCCTGCTTTCACCTTCTCCCATGGGTGTTATCACCCACCACCACCATATATCCTCTTTATTTGTGATGTGTAGAACAAGCCCAGGAGTGACAAAAGCATGGTAGCTGAAAAATGTTCTACAGAGTCTGGCAAGACTATTGGTAATGTAGAGGTTATTGGACACCCACTTATCTCTGGGATTCACTGGATGTTAAATGACTAGCAGCAGGATAAGCTAGTTGGGTTAGGTAGATGGGATACTACATGCATCTAAGCATACATCACTGCCCCAAGAGTTGAAAGACCAAAAAAGGTAAAGCGTAGCTATAAGGGTTGACTTTTTTCAGTTTCAGTTTTTATCATCTACATAGAATTCTTTTTACCATTTGGATCTTCTTGTTTTTGAACTGTTTTTCCCTATTAAAGCCATTTTCCCTATTAAAACCATTTTCCCTATTAAAACTATTTCATTGGCTTGACTTAATGAAGAATCTCATAATTACAAGTATTTGTTCTTTTATTCAGTTATTAATCAGATAGTCATTTAGTGCTTTACTTTGGGTAGCACTCTTCTGGGCGCTGAGAAACACATGATAGCTTTTTGAATTTGTTTGGCATTTTCTGTTCCTTTATTTTCAAGGTTGGAACAATTATCTGTCTCTCTCACAGTTTCGGGGCATAAATATACTTGTGGGGCCTTTGCAACAGGGTTAAGAGAAACGAAGGACCAACACTAGACCTGAAATCATAAGCCTTTATGTTAAGGTATGAACCATACTCTGGTTTTAATTAAGTGCGTCCAAGTTTGAGGGTCCAGGGGATCATTCTGTTTACTAATGGGTTGCATCCTTCTGTGAGCCTTACTTGCATATTGTATATTTACAATGTATGCATACATTTGCCATAGAAATGTACATGTACAAAGAGATACATATACATATATTCATGAAGAAAAAGTACACTTTCCAAGGGGCACAGTAGCATAGAATGTTTCTTCATAGATTTCTCAACTGAAACATAAAACCAATTGGCTTTTATACACGGCCTTCTGAATCGAAAAGTTACTGCCAGAGGCAAGAATATTACTTTAGAGTGAATTAACAGGAATAAGTAATTTGAATGAGTTTGAACAACGGGCAGGAGTCCACGAGGGGAAGGACCATGTCTTTTTTGCCCACCTCACTATCCCTAGAAGGCAACATCCTGCCTGGCTTGTACTAGGCATTCAGTGAACAGGCAGATCAATTAACACCAGCTCAGAACTGGAAAAATATCCCAATAGAGCATTGTGATGAGCCAGGGAATTCTTTGTACAGGGAATGAAAAAGAAATCTTTGCTGCCTGGAGATTCAATTAAACTCAGCATTGTTAGGCCCTGGCTGGCGTGGCTCAGTGGATTGAGTGCTGGACTGCAAGACAAGGGGTCTCCAGTTTGATTCCCAGTCAGGGAACATGCCTGGGTTGCAGGCGGGGCCCCCAGTGGGGGGTGTGTGAGGGGCAACCGCACATTGATGTTTCTTCCCCTTTCTTTCTCCCTCCCTTCCCCTCAATAAATAAATAAATAAAATCTTTTTTAAAAATGCTTTAATGTTTAAAAAACAAACAGACTAAAAACAGCATTGTCGGGTGAGTACTGCCAGGGCTTAGGGATTATGTGCTGAGTGAAAAAGACCCCGGAGCTTTACAAGCTCTCAGGTTAGCAGCAAGATAAATACATATGCACAATCTTACTTATATTTTATTGTAATTTAAGTTACAGTATCAGGATATAAATACAATTATATTAGTGTTAACAAAATACAGAGTCAGCCCAGGGAAAGGAACAATTACCTCTACTTAGAAGAACTAGAGGAACCTTCTCTGAAAGGAAAGTCTCCACAGTATTTTAAAGGACTAAAGGGCCAAGAATATTCCAGGCAGAACGAGCAGTCTGTACAAAGCCACAGAGAGAGGAAACAACGGAGTGTATTCTGGGACTCAACAGGGTTTTGTTTCTATCCTATAAATTGTTATTAGTTCTGAGACAAGTAGGTGAGACTAGAAAGGAAGAATTGAAAAAGGGTTTTCTGGTCCTACATTTTTACAAATTGACAATTGGATGTTTCTATGCATGAGTCAATAGGATCTCCACTCTACCTTCTTTCTCTTGTACCCTGCTTCAATGCCCACCACACCTGTGATGTCAGATACGACCAGTGCCACCCATTTAAATTTCTTCCACAGACTCCCGCTTAAGCTTCATCACTCTGTTTCTGCACTTCATCTCCCTTGGTGAAGGGAGATGGTGAAGTGAGTGGGAGGCAGTGGCCTGCTTCCCTTCTAACTCTGTTTTCTGCACATGCCTATAGGGAATCCTAAACCAAACAGGAGGAAGGCAGCCACACCTGGAGAAGACATCACGAATTTCTCCAATATGAACCATAAAAATTTTGGACAAGCTGGCTGTAACTTTGGACGCACTGCCATGCTTTCACCTCTATATTCTGAAAATAAGGGTTTGTGAGGACCACAATGTCCCTTTTAAGAAATGTGCTCAGGACTAGGAAACTAAAACCTAAACCTCAGGATTGGCAGAAATGAAAATAGAGTTGTTTACAAATGAATTAGAGAATATATTAATATCATACCAGCTCCATGTCCACCATCCTCCTGCAACGTACATTTTTTTGAATGTCATATCCTTAGCTGAAATAAGCATAGGTAAACAGACTTTGAATATCACCTTTAAATGGCAATAATTCTATTTCAAAGAGCAAATGAAAGAAAAATGTACTTGAAAACTCACTGGATGTACTGAGAAAAGGTTATCTAGTCTTTAATGTAGCCAAAAAACAGAAGCTTATTTTAAGAAATTCTTACTTAAAATAAATCTCCTTCATTAATGTTTTCCTACATAGTTTTCTCCTTTTTTATGCCTATAAATACATGCAGCTTTAATTATCAACAGGCAGGTGTGCTTAAGGAAATATACAAGGGTGACCACCCATCCCAGGTTGCCCAGGCCAGTTCTAGTGTATGCGTGGATTTGGAAGAAGATTTTTGGCCAAAGGCAAACAGAGCCGGAATGAGATTCTTGTGTTGTTTAAGATCCAGTTGGAGAGGGGATGAAAGGGACTTCATTTTTCCTTCGTCCATATTAATAGGTTGGATGGGAAAGGCATAAGAGGCTGAAGCCCTGGCTTTGAACTGTGTCCATTTCACTTGCCAACAATGTGACTTTGGGAAAGTCATGATCTTCTCTTGGATGTCATGTCTTCTCGGGCTACAGTGGAGCCTTGTGCTAGCACAGGGGTCACTTTATTACATATTTATAGTTGTTTCTAGAGATAACCACTTTGGGAACAAAAGTCTGAAAACACCAGATGAAGATCAGTTAAAGAAACCATGGATACTTAGGTTCACAAATAACAACAGTAAAGACAATGGTGTTATTCTAATAAAAGAGAGCCTTTTAGAAGGAGAAGAAAGGTTATAAACTTATTTTATAGGAGGAGGTACCCAATAAAAACTGGAATTATCTTCTGGATGGCGGGCCCCTTGTAATACAGGCTTCCCCCACTGGGTGAATGTTCTAGGAACCCATCTGTATCAGTGTACCAGCTGGTGCTGTTGTGAGAGGCTGTGTTCAGCTTCAGTGAATTTTTTTTTGTGATGACTCTTTCAACACATTTGCCCATTTCATGATGGGTGATTATAAGTGCACCTGCCCACACCACACTGAGTGCTCAGCAGTTTTTGACCAAAAGCAGCATGACCCCTGTGCCCCACTCTCACTATTCATCTGATCTTGCCCCTGAGTGACCTTATTTTTTCCCCTGGGTGAAGAAAGTCCTCAAAGGGAAATGTTTTGCCAATGTGAAAGAGGTGAAAATAAAAAAGGCAGAAGCATTAAAAGGAATCAAAATCAATGAGTTCAAAATCTGTTTTGAGCAGTGGGAAAAAACATCTCAATAGGTGTATTGCATCAAAATGGAAAGTACTTTGAGGCTGACAAGTTTAAACATGTAAGAATAAATACACAATTTTTTATAAATAAATTTCATTTTTGGGGGGTCCCCCTCATATAGCTGCAAATGGCAGAAGAGGTCTTATGGAAGAAGAGTGAATTAAAAGAAAGATTTCAGTTCTCTATAAAATACTGTTTTATAATGAGATCTGTGTAGCAGTGGGATAGGCTAATCCCAAAAACGGTGCTAGTGAAAGCATGAAGCAGAGAGTCTGACACAAATGTTTATAAAATCATGGGGGAAGTAGTGGGTCAAGTTGGGCAGGAGCCTGAGAAAAACTCAGTGGCATGTAATAGTGTTTGACTTGTCTGCCAACACCCATGCACCCCTGGTTATGTCACAACATTGTCCTTTTCACTCCTAAAACCTGTACAGCCGACAGAGAGCTCCAATCTCATGTTTCTATGGTGTATCTCATTCTCTAAAATCATTCAGAGAACCTCTGAAAGGGCAGTGGAGACTTTTCTTTTAGGCAAGTTGCCGAATTGTTGAACAAAGGCACGCCCAGTCTAACTTTCTTTTGTCTAGGACACACAGTGCTTTGAATGTTTATTATTGTAATCTAAACAACAAATGCATTTGAAAAGATTTTTTAGATGGTAAGCTCTATAGTCTTGAAACTCTCTCTGACCTCTTCCTTCAACCTTGTTTAGCCCCCAGTCACGATTATCTGTCATATCCCCCAGGTTATCCTTAGCAGAGACGGGGCTCCCAAGAACTAATCTAACTGCAAAAGCATACCCGCTGTGTATACTCTCCTTTGCTCTAAACTGTGTGCTATGTTGTAGCGATTCCTTGTTTTACTCCTGTTGCTTAAAATCTTTGAGAGAAAATACTGTGCCTAGTTTATTGTTGTATCTGCATTGCCTGGCACAGTACTTAACCTAAGAAGGAAACCCAGCAATGGTTAACGAATGGAGAGGCAACTCTTCTTTGCTAGAACCAACCCTACCAGTCTCTTCCATGCAAACTTCTCCCTCATACCCCAGCTCTACTCTTTCCAGTGGCCCAGTGCCTTCTTTCTTGTGGTGCTTTAAGTCTTCCCTTCTCCAAGCTGAGCACCGGTCACTTATTGCACACATTTTATTTTTCCACACTTCTAAAGTTTTAAAGCATTCTATATATTTTTCACTTCTCTGAAAATATTTGTAGCTAGTTGATTAATCAAGCACTTAGTTTCAAGCTCCTTCTGGAAAGGCAAATTTTCAGCCCCACAAAAAATATGTTCTCTACCCTCCAAGTCTAGTTGAAGCTTAGGCCATGTACGTAGGAAGAGAAAGCATGTAAAGATTAGTGCTGACCGATGGACTTTCAGAAGAGGATCTTTTCGAACTGAGAGATCCAGAATTTTCAGGAAGTATACATGCTTCAGTTAGCTTTTCAAAGGTATGTTGAGTCTAGATCATAAGAGAAATGGGGGACACATTCATTTTAAGGAAGATGGATATACTTTCCAATCTGATATTTATTGGGAATCTGCTGTGTGCCAAGTACCAAGCTGGAGAGTAGCACTGTGAGTTTTCTGAGGTCGAGTGTGGTTCAGTTTTCCCACACTGTCTGTGACCTCATTCATTCCTACTGCTTTAACTACTGTCTTTTGGCATGCAAAAGGCTCTTGACTTTACCTGTCCACCTCCAGAATCTTCTAGCAAGTCTAACCTTGGATCTCCTCTTAAGAGAAAGTGAGGTGTGATGATTCTGCTCCACCTGCTCTCTGTCGGCCAGTCCCACTCTCCCCTCCCAAAGGCACCAGACACCATGAAGCCTGCAAAAGTTATAGTGCGCAGATACTCAGTTCTTTGCAATTACATAATCCCTCCAGGTAATGCAATTATGAATGCACAAAACATGTTTTTGAGTGCCCCTCTACACCACCACGGCTGCCTGTTTGGGACTGGAGAGCGTTGTGGACTGACACGACCTGTAGGACGACAGCCTACTATTTTCACCCACTGAATCCATACCATGGGCCAGGCGCTGCACTGGGTGTCTTCTGTCTGCAAAGCTCATCTGGCAGTAGCTCCGGAGATATCACTACTGCCATTTTATAAGCGAGAACAATGAGGGCCCAGACAGGGCTCGTCTAAGATCTCAGGTCTAGAAAGTGGAAGCAGTCAGGATGAGAACCCAGATCTACTTGGTTCCAAATGAGGTGCTTTTTCTACATTACGACAGAAGTAGGTTAATAGTTTTCAGTGCCTCAGTCCTTCATTTGGAAAGTAGGGATGGATTCTTATTTCCAGCAGCCTCAGAATTACCATGCTCTTGACAACTGAGATTTCTCAAAGAAAATCAGAGCAGAGGTGGTATTACCATCATGCCGAACAATGGGAAGGACCCAGGCATTTTAACTTTAATGGAATTACCAACACACAAGCGCCTTATAGGCCAGGTAATCCCTGAATCAGAGCATACAATCTATCTGCAAAGAAATTTGGACCAAGCAAAACCAGTGAACTTATATTCGTTCACTTACTCACTCCCTCAGTTACTACTTTGCAAGCCTAGCCTGTGGACCCCACACTGACAATGCAGACACAATATACATTTTTAACAGAGTGTCTCACTGGGTCTAATACATATTTAATAGGCAGCTTACCTTGGGAATTGATGTACCCTTCTAATTTATAGGAAGGTTTCCAGCTGCAGTGGTGCACTAGCAGAAGGAACGGTAAAAACAACAGCTTTTAACCTCTGAGATAAGAGTTTGGCAGCAACGTGGTATGTTATACCCACTGAGGGCAGTGTGTGAATGGAAAAAGCAAAAGCACTTTGGCATCACACAGTCCAGGGCTCAACTCTCAGCTCTGACATTTAGTCGTTGGCTGTGCAATCGTAAGTTATTTCATCCTGGGAGCCTTTATTCTGCAACTGCAAGGTAGGAATACTACTGTCCATTGAGCTGTTTTTTGTTTTATTTTCACTCAGCTGTTTAACAAATATTTATAACACATTAAAATAGTCAGGAAAACAGAGATCACCTTATGTATGTTAAGCAGAAAGGAAAGTAATTCAGGATATCAGTGTGCTTAGAAACCATTGGAAGGTGGGGCAGTGATAGGCAGGGGTAGAGGGAAGCTACACCCAAACTGGAAAGTTCAAGAAGCCATTTGGGAGCAATAGTTTCTTGCAAGCCTTGGAGCTGGAGAGCAACAGTGAGCTGTGGAGTCTGAGGACACTGTAAGAAGCTACAGCAGTGGCGTGTAACGCACCCTGTGCCAGGAGGCCACCATCCTCCCACATCCCCAAACCCATGCAAGTTACTCTGCTTGGAAGAATGGATCTAAGTGGTAACTGCTGGCAGGAGATTCTGGGAATAGGATTCTCAGGCTTCTAGCCCTTGAGACGCAGTGGAGGGCACTGGGGAGCCAGGGGGCGTGGGGGGAGGTCAATGATCGGCGCTATGAACCAACAGGTGATAACCGGAGTAAGCACCTCCAATGTGCAGAAATTGTTCTGCAAGTCCTGAGGTGAATAAAGAGACAAAATATTCCCCACACGTGGCTCACATTTAACTGTAGATTAAATGAGTTAATGTATTAACATATTTAATAGAACCAGGCACATAGTAGGTACCTTAGAATCAATTTTTCCTTGACTTTAAGTCTCATACTGGCCCACTCTGTGTCCCCTCTGTGAGACTGCTGACAAGATAAATAAGTCCAAAGTTTAGAGAAGGAAGAGCTGAGGGTGTGCCTTTGGTGTTAAATAGCAAAGTTTTAATCGACAGTGTCTGCCTTTAACAGATAGAGACTTGTTTTAGTTTGTATTGACTTTGAAGGTCACTTGGACATGCTTCAAGGCATATATTCTTTAAATAGACGATATAGACCATGTTTAAAGACATTGGTAGACGTGTCTATTAACTCAGTGCAAGTATATTGAAATGCAAATGTCCCATAGAGATACAAACATTGCCTCTTCACAGGAGGTATGAGGATGAGACATGAACCTCTCAGGGCATGCATTAATGCATTTATTTACATGAATGATTCATTTATTCTGTTCTGAGGATTTGCCAGCCACCTTCATATCTGACTCGAACCAGAGGTCACTGTGCTTTATTCCCTGTCTTAAGCCAGACATGGAAAGGACAGTCAGCTCGCTTAAGCGCCCACTGAGGCAGCCTCGCTGTGCCCTTTGAAGTCTGGGTGAGAGCTGTCTGGAGCGCTCATAGTTGCCTCTGCCCTTAATTCAAGCTGTGGGCCACGAGGGGAAGAATGTGAGCTTTGGAGAGGTCATGAGAAGTGTATGCATAGGGAGGGATGCAAGAAGGAGACAGAAAGGGGAGGAGGAAGGGAAGGAGAAATGGAAGTAGCAAGGGAACTCTATCGTATAATTTTATTACCTTTCTCTCTACCTTCCCATCACTACTTTGACCTGCAACCCCACCCCGCCCCGCACACACGCTTATGTACCCTTTCTCTTCCTGTCAATACTGCCTTGGCCTTTTTTATGCATGTCACCTTAAATGTCAGTGCATGACTTTATCTGGGACTTTATCTGGGCTCACCTTGGTAAGCAATGTTACCAAGGTGAAGTAGTGTATCAAATGAGGTCCCAGTAGAAAATGCCTGTAGGTAACCTTCCTGAAAACTGTTAATTTAATGAAACACGGGAGTTTATACACAAATATATGCACACACACCACCTCTGGAGGCAGCAGCCACTGGGCCCCAGTTGACGGTGGCCTAGCGGGAATCAGGGCTCAGTGTCATCAGACTTTTCATTTTGGGCGGAGCCACAGATGGGAATTTTGATGTTTAATTTCTTAGTTTTTAAATGTTAACCCTTAGTTCTTATTTCTGCAAACACCATGAAGTCAAAAAATAAATAGTTGTGTGTCTCACATGGTTGGCATGCTGCTGATTCGTGACCTACTTTAAAACATCTTCTGTCATTGAACTTGAACAATGTTATTACAACTTATTGCTTTCTGTGTATTCTTCCCCTGGGCTAAGAGCTCCTTAAGGGCTAAGTTGTGTTTTATTTCTCCAAGACTATCAACCACCATGGTCTCGGGACATGTTAGGTGCTTTAAAAAAAAATCTATGCTTCTGTATATCTCTGTTTTCTTTTTTAAATAAGTGTGAGCCCCTATTCATTCTCTAGAACAATATTTTTATGTCTGCTCTTCTCAGCGAGCTATACATCACTTATTTATAAAGTCCTAATATGAGTCATCATAAGTCACAATAGTAATAACTAATACTTGCCTAAATATTTTAATTTGGAAACTTGACAGTGAATTCTTTTAAGGAACTTATTGTCTACCTGATGTAAGAAAAATAAGCAAAACTCATTATCACATTTTTGGTTCGCTGTCAGGTTTGGTTTACTTGGAGACGGAATGGTGTAAGGAGAATGCTTACAAGTTCTAGGGGGCAAATGTACTATTAAATTCTGTTGTCATCATTTGTCAGCCGTGTGAACTTCAGCGACTCATCTTATTTGTCTGGGCCTCCATTTACTCATCTATAAAATGTGAATAATAATCCCAACTCCACAGGTTAGTTGTAAAGATTACAATAAGTAATGTACATGTGACCTTATGCACAATATAAATTAAATAGATGTTTATTCTTTGCAAGGAAAGGGTATTTCACTTAATCTTACTTCTTTGACTCATGAAAGCCTATATACAATAGGAAAGAGGGCTGTATATTTGCTTTTTTAAAAATCAGAAATAAAAATGGTTGTCTAGTACATATAGAGAAACAGAAAACTTTTCTATATTTGGATAATTATGTAGGCCGGAATTTTAAAGAATGAAGTGGAGTATGTAAGTTTGCTATATGACCCTGGTGTCTATTATTATCCTTATCTTTAATATTAGGCCTTTGACACGAATTCCAAGAGCTGATTCCTGTTGATGTTTTTGACCCAGGAAACTGGGTGGTCCGTAGTGCCTCCTGGGAGGACGAGCAGGGTTCTGGAGGTAAAGTTCAGCCTTAACATTCTGAGATGTCTGAGGACATGCAGGAGGAGACGTGGTAAAGTTGTGCAGAGAGATATGAGGTGCAGGAGGTAATTGAAGGGGGAAGAAGGGAGTGTTCAAGGAAGGGTATATAGAGTAAGGAGAGAAGAGAGTAGTAGAAAACTTTCATTAGCACTTAGAAAACTCTTCCTAGTGGCCTGGAATTGTAGGAATTTTCTGGTTCTGCTTGCATAGACATTTATCTAGGACAGAATCTCCTACTTAGGATTCAACAAATAATACATCCAGAACTTGAAGACTCTGAGGGCACTAAAGGGAAAAGGATGGCATCATGTCAACAGTTTACAATCAAATAGGCCACATATTAAGAAACAATTGCATAACAATGCAATTTAATGTAAAGTCAATACCATACAATACAATGCAGTGCAACAGAGTTTAGTATGAGATCACATTTACTGATGGCAGGCTTTAGGAATCTGAAGACAGAAAATGAGTCATCCTGATCTTGCAGTATGTGGATTAAAGGCCAGGCTCAGGAGTCAGATTGTCTGCTATCAAATCCCAGATCACTACATAGTCTTCCTGTCCCCCAGCTTCCTGGTCTGTAAAATGAGGGCGATCTCTACTGCACACCGCACAGGGCTGTCATGCGCGAAGAAGGATGGAGCTTCTTTGGCATGCCAGACCTGATGAGTAAGATTGTGAAAGGGAAACCAAACCTATTGACCTGCCAGGCAAGAAGCCTTACGTCACCTGCAGAAGATAATTGCCTGGTGGAGGATTTAGGAGTAGGGTACAAAAGGGTAAAGGAATAAACCCAAGGAGCTGGGGTATGAGTGTCTACTTTTTTTCTGAGCAGAGAAGATATATGGACTCCTGCAGACCCTAGTCCGGGTGTGGACCAAGGATAGACAAGGAATAGGAGGTAGGCATTCTCTTTCTGGCTCTCGATATCATTAATTAAGCCCTGTGTGCCTCAGTTTTGTCATCTGTAAAAGGAAATAATAGTACCCACCACATAGAGCTGTTAAGATTGAATGAGTTTATCATAGACGCAGACAACAAACAGTATGGTGGTTGCCAGAGGGAAAAGGGGGTGGGAGGGAGGTAGTAAAGGGTAAATGGGGCCAAATATATGGTGATCAAGGAGATTCGACTTTGGGTGGTGAGTGAGTACACAATGCGTATACAAGTGAGGTATTGTAGAATTGCACGCTTGAAACCTATATAATTTTATTAACCAATGTCACCTCAATAAATTTAATTTTTAAAAAGTTTTTAAGGAACGAGTTTACACATGTAACACTCTTAGAATATTGTTTAAAACAGGTAAATGCTCAAAAAAAGTTGGCTGTTATTATGACCGTTATCCCACAATCATTTATTGTGTTCCTGATATATATTATGAACTATGAATACCATTGAGACATGAAGGTGAAGAAAGTTATGGGCAGCCAGGGCAATAGAGAATAATAGTTCAGAATGTAACATCTGGACACATGGACCTGGTTTCAAACTTGGGATCGATCATTTGTTTCTCCGTGTGTAACCTGGAACGAGTGTCTACTTCTGTAAATTGCGGGTGATGTCAACACCCCCATCAGGGTTGTAGGGGAAGGAATGAGATCAATCTCCATATAAGGCACCCAGAATAGTTACTGGCACATAGTAAATGCTCAATCCCTGAAATACTGAGGAAACTTCCGAGAGATGGTGAACCTGAAGGTGCTTAAGGTGCAGAGAGCTGAGAAGATAAGCCATTCCAGGGCTTTCCAAGGGAGAAGACATTTTTCAAATTCCTTTGTTGTGTTTGTTAAGCAATGTTCTCAAGCAGTAGAACAAACCGTGAATAAGATGGGTCACATTGGACAAAGGTAATTTTACTAAGTTAAAGAATCTGTTGCTTCAAACACGAAAATATATTGCAAATCATTTAGCTTACCTAAAAGTGAAAGTCAAATGGTGCCAGTTACAATTGCAAAATATACTTTAGATACTAAGAATAGCTATGTTCCTTATCGTTACCATTCCGTGAAACTGAGAAAAGACTTAAGCTTTGATTTCCTTGCTGGTACTGGGGTAGAATTAACATAATTATGGTTGGTTGGACCAATAATTTTTGGCAAAAATTTTTTTTCTTCTCATGTGTCTGTCGATTTCGACGATCACAGTAAAGCTGCATCTTTCATAAGTAATAAGATCTCTAAGTGTTTGTCCCCACCCTTGTTGAAAAGACAAGAAACAGGAAATCTTTCAAAAAGCCATTTATGTGCAGAAAGTGTCCAGTTTAAAATCTGTTGGGGATTCCCTATCAACAAGCGAGAATAAGAAAATACCAAGCCATTGGACTATAATTAAGAGATAGTACAGATACCTATATAGAAAAAGCTAATTTGAGGAGGTACTTCCTGTTAAGTGTTTTCCAGACCTTAGCTCTTGTATGCCCATAATTACACAGTCTGAGCAGGTGTGGCGGGTTTTCCTGTTTCACAGAGGGTTAGTAACTTGCCCAAAGTCACAGCACAGCCACATCTTCTTTCCTCTGTAGCCACGTTTCCTTAGGTATGTGTGTTCATGAAAGACATCTGTTTATTTTCTGTCGACAACTCTGCATGTTCTCTTGGCCTAATGTCTTGGGCTTTGAGGAGTACATATGAAAGCATGGATACTATTGGCAAACAACAATGTAGCAAACAATGATGTAACAAAGGCACAGGGTTACTGATAAGATTTACTAAGTAAGTAAATGACTGGTAAACCAAAGATTAAACATGGTGTGAATTGGCGGCGGGTGGCAGGGTGGGGGGGAATGTTAATGGCAGAGGTGAGATTAGAACCCAGATTTCTTACACTGCAGGCTGACGACCAACTAATGGGTACCAGCCCTTCATCTCTATAGTGACAGGTGCCTCACTTATTTGATTTCTTACCTCTAATAATGGGGTTAGTGAGTTAGGAAAGTCAATTCAAGAGGTCTGTACTTTTGTTAAGCCATTCTAATTGACGTATCATGCCAGGCGCTAACTATAATGGTTAGTAGCTTTTCGTTAGAGTTGTAGCAGCATGAAATCTCAGAAAGAATAAGACGAATTCCCATTTAAATGCTATAATAAAGAACCATGGGAACAAAGGAGAAAAAGCTGCTCTTGCTGACTGAGCTTCATGAAGTGTCAACTAGAAAAGGTGGCTTTTGCACTGGGTCTTGGAACCTGGGTAGGATTCCAGGAGACATTAATGGGGTAACAAGGGGGAAGAGCCTTGTAGAGAGAAGCCAGAGGTGTGACAAGCTGTGACTATTCAAGATTCTACCTCTTGGCCTCAGAGGCTGCATGGAACAGATGATGAAGGGGACATGTCGGCTTCTGTGTCAACGAGTGCAAAGCAGTCTGGGGTTGGTGACTGCAGAATCATTATCTAGTATTGGTTCATCTGATCTTAGTTTTATATAACAATATTATAGTTTGTTAATGGCATCTGAAGTACAGCAAAATATAGCCTTACAGCCTGTGCCGAGATCACTGTATTCCATTAGGAAGGAAGGAAGGATTTTCTTTGAGAAACAAATTGATAATATATTTGAAAAAAAATGTGAGGATAAATTAATTTTCATCATGGAATAAATTCTGACCTCGAGTAGCAAGTTTTCTCTATCCCTCCTCCACAGATTTTTCCCTACACCCCCCGCCACTTTATTCTGCTGGGGAGGGAAAGTGGGCAGGGTGATGACAGCCAGGATAGGGAAGGAAGCTGAGTGCTACCTGGCCTCTCGTCCTGTCTACATAGGTGAAGACGCCTGCAGGAGGGACCTGGTCAGGACCTGCCCAGGGGGAAATGCTAGATGGAAAGTCCCCGAGCCTCTGAGACAGTCTCTTGTCTGCAGAGCTTCAACCAAGGCTGACATTATAGCACCCTACAGTCATGTTTGTTCAAGCAGGGTGACCGTATTTGAAAAGTGAAATTTCACTGGAATGGGGTTTTGCCGAAAGTGGATTCGGTGGTGCCTCTTAATGAGTATCATTCTGCTGACTGTTCAGGGTTGTGTTCTTTGTGCCATCTGTTAACACTTCTGCATTCTCCACCGAGCAAGCAAGTGCTGCGTGACATTCCCCTGATCTGCGTAGCCTCCGGCATGTATGGCTGGATGAGCTGGGTGCTGACCAGGGTGTCTTTTATGGCAGGCCCTCCTAGGAGGCTCAGGTCACATCTGTGGAATTCCTACAGCCCTTTTAGATGCCTTTGAGGGGATGCCAGGACGTGAGATGAGCACCACTTCTCCAGTGCACTCTGACGCCAACAGCTCACTGCTGAGACAGTAATATAGTATGTGACAGCAGTTTAGGAAAAAATATATATTTTGAATTTGAATTTAGGCAGTGAATTACGGAGGCGTCTTTCACAAGAGTATAGGAATGTGGGGAGCTGTTGTATAGTCTTAATTGACACATTCTAAAGTTTCTCTTTTATTTATAAAAATTGATTGTGGAAAACAAAATTAAATCTCTCAAAACACTGGAGAATTTATATTATTGTTTCTTTTAAATCCACACAAACACGTGCACACGCTTGTATACCCCCATGGTAAAGATCAATTGCTATGAGGTCTAGGCAGGGTGCGGGACCCATCCATCTGCTCCCAAAGCGTGTCCCAGCTGACCCGGCATGAGCTCTCCGACAGAGCCTCTCCCCTGCGGTTCAGCTTTCTCTGCACAGGAAACGCTGGGCACTTTGTGGTGAAGCCCACAACAACTTCTCTCTCATCATGTTCATCATCTCCATCGCGTTTCCTGAAAGCTGAGTTGCAGACATCCACGTGCATGTCTATTGCCTTTCCTCCTTTTCTTCTTACGTTCTTTCTTTCGTTCGTTCAACAGACATTTATCTGTTTACCTAGGGCTGATCATGTACTCAGTACTGAACTAGGTGCTGAGGCTGTGTGTTTAAAGTGCCCTCGTCCTCAGTGTCAGGGGGCAGAGTTTTTACCCATTACAGTGTGGTTTGGAGTAAGCGTTGGATAGCTGTGGAGCACAGAGGACACCTTATTTATTAAGCATCTGCTTTATACCAGGCCACCTAGGCCTGAGGACCACCATCTACCCTCACGTGGACTGGAATCTCACAGCACCCTGATGAGATGACGTTGTCTGTGTTAATTGTTCCTCTTGCTGTGGAACTAGACCAATGGCTAACCCACCTCACCCATTCCTCCCATCTCTTGGTACTGTCTTGCTGACCACACAAACCAAAGCCTAGGATCGAGGTCTTAGCCCCTCATGAATGCATCAACCTGCTACTAGCAATATCCTGAGGAAGTACAGCCATAAATTAAAATGATGTCTCTTATTTTAATTTCTGCAGATATTAGCTAGTACATTGTTTCCTATCCTTGTGGAGTTCCATCCTCAGCAGGGAGGAGAACACTCAAATAACCAGCGAAATACAGAGCAGGGCATGGGCGTCACAACCGAGTGTTCTGTGAATGTGCAGTGAGTGAAGCAGCTTCATTTTGACCAGAGGAGTCAGGAAATAGTGAGATGAGGAAGTTATACTTTTTCTGGGTCATGAAGATTGGTTAGAATGTCAGCAAAGAGAGAAGAAGCATTTTAATGGCCGGGGCAAATATAATTAAAGGGAATATGATTGGGAAAGTACAAAGTATGCCCTGAAACTCTTGGTGTACTGGGACTATTGTGAGGGAGGGTTGTCATAGGAGTTAAGAAGAAAGGGAAGCTGAGGGCAGATCACCAGAGCCTTGAGTTCCTGGCTAAGGTATTTGAGGTACCTTCTCTGCTATTCTAATTCAACTGGGTTGGAAAAAGAATTTGTCACGTAAGGTGAGAGGTGGTACTAAGAAGGAAAAAGCGTAATCACTGATTCAGGAACTCTCAGTCTGATGGGCACCTACTCTTATCCACAGAATACTATACATTTGCCCTCAAAAATTTAATGTTTACCAATTTAAAAATATTTTTCATCCTCTCTCCATCAGCATGGCTTATTTTTCTTCTCCTTAGATGCACATGGCCACTTCCATTAACAGATAAAAAATATTCATTTCTTTGTGACAATGGGCCCCCAAAGAAATTCCCCACGTGATGGAAATAAAAAGAAGCAACTAATATTTTACTGGATTTTATGAGTGGATGTGACATACACAGGGATTGTCATAAATCTAAGAATTCTCAGGTGGCCCAAGCTGTAGCCTGCTTGGATTTATGGACAAAATATATTTAATTCAGGACCAAGAGAAAGTAGTAGTAACATGCATAAAAACACTTTACGCTGACCATGAAAATTGGGTATGGACACTTAGGAGGCAGAGGAGAGGCTGTCCCCGGCTTGAAAGATGGCCCATCTGTGAGTTGTGTTTTCTGTCTCTGGAGGAGAAGATGAAAGTAGGAGAAATGCATTGCAAACCCACTAATGTTATGAGTCCTGTGTCAGGTTTGTTCAGTCTGTAGTTGCTTCATTGGAATATGTAATGCTTATTGAACTCAATGAGTGTTAAAGCTTTATAAGAATTGAGCCTATGATAGAAGAGTTGTCTTCTCTTTGTTGTTCAGATACCTTCTCATATTGACCAGTCATTTTGTGTCCACAACTAAAGGAGCATACACTTCTGGAAAGTGACTCTTAGTAGATTTGGCTTCCCCTTCTGCCTCCATCACTTTCTAGCTTTGTGACTTTGGGCACATTCCGTAACTTCTCTGAGCCGCAGTTTATACATAGGTGCACTGGGATAAGAGTATCTTTCATACAGAGCTTCTGGGAGGATTGAGAGTGTATTCACGTAAACCTCACCGATGTGGGCTGGTGATGCACAGCGTCGGCAGGCTAAGCCTTAGCCCTCTCCGCGCTTTCCACAGCAGGCAGGGAAATAAAACAAGTGCAGGCTGTCAACAGAGAGATAACCTCCTACACCATCTGCAGTCACTGCTTTGTGGCTCTAAGCTGGGGTGCAATCACACTGTAAAGATTCCAAAAATGAACATAACACCACTTATGAAAGCTTTTAGCATTTGAGGGTGAACACTGATAATTCTGCATTTCAACTGAGGCGCAACTGCTCTTCTCTGCCATGAAAAATTCAGTTTCCTAAAAGGGCCAGATTTGATTGGGCCCGAGGCAGGCTGAATTTACTAATATGTGTAGATTTCAGATGGTTTGCTTAGTGCTTTCTGCAAAGGTGCTGACATCCCATGACATTTCACTGGGGCTTTCTCCAGCCAAAGGTCATGTCCTTAGATTGCTAATGTGACCTCTGGCCTTGGTAACTCTGAGCCAGGTCCGGAGCAAACTCCTAAGTGACCTAATCCTTTAAGTGTGTTTTGGAGACAGGATTTACATGTCTCCCTAATAAATGCACCTTATTTAGAAACAAACAGGATTATACATTAGACTTCCTGGTTAGCAATTTAGTTAGAATAAACTGAATACTTTGGAAGCTTTCTTCTTCCTCCTTTCCTCCTCCTCCTTCTCCCTCCCTCCTCCTCCTCTTCTCCAACTTTTTCTCCTCCTTTGCCCCGCTTTTTATCACTGCCATTATCAATAATGATAACAAAGAATCTCTACAAAAGGGTTAGTCCAAACATGATGTTGTCCTAAAGTGGCTTAGAAAGTCCTGCTAAACCCTGAGTACATAAAAGGCATGAACAATTTCGTCACACTAATACTCAATTTAAATTAAAAAAGAGGAACTGACCTTTTCTGGGCTTCTCTTTGTGTAGCTCTTTTGACATGTGTCATCTTCTTTATCCTCACCACAGTCGTGTAATTGTAGTTGGCATTATTTCCAACTCATAGATATTAAGTAATTTGTCCCTGGCAGTAAGAATATACATCTGAGGTTTCCTCTGAGATTTTTCTTTCTTTTTTTTTTTTTTTTTTGCTTCACTCTTAGTGTTCTTACTTAATTGAATTGGTATTTATTGAGCACCTGTGATGTTTAAGGTATCATAGTAAGACCTGAGTATAGAGTTAAATAAGATGTAATGCTTTCCTCTGTGGAGTTTTTACACTAGCAAGGGAATCAGGTTTAAAAACAAAATACACATATACAAGTATAACAATGTCATAAATACCACCATGAATATATGTGTAAGATATAAAGTAAGATGAAGAGGAACATGATTAATTCCATTAAGGGAACAAGTTCAGAGAAGACATATTATTAAAGGGGACAGGCCTTGAATTTTAAAGAAAGGAGTTCTCCATGCAGATAAGGATGAAAGATGCATGTAGCAAATAGACCATTTACCTGTTAATAGAAGTGTGAAGAACTGAGTGTTTCTAGAGTACTTTAAGCATTAAATACATATTGCCACTAATAATTTTATGATAAATCTAAGGATTTCAAATATGTCTAAGCCAGCGCTCCTTCTCCCAGGTTTTATTTCAGTGTGAAAAATACAATTCATACAAAAGCAACTACAATACTGTGGACTGATGTGCTAACTGCTATGTAAGTGACATAGGTGCTACCTGCTATAGACATTTGGAGGCAGGAGAGATGCTTCTGTTTGGGGTGACCAAAGATGGCTCTAAAGAGATAGCATTTCAGTTGAACCTGGAAGCAAAGACAGACCCGGAAGAAAGACATTCCAGGTAGAGGGACTGTACATGAGCAAAAGCGCTGAGGTAAGAAAGCAGGAAGAACCTAGAAAAGAGAAAGCCCAGGACAGCGGGAACATGCCTGAAGGAGAAGATAAAACCCTACATGATTTTCATGGAATTGGAGGAACGGTTCCTCCTGTGGATGTGGCAGCAGCATCGTCACCCTGCCCAGACCTCCTTCAGTGATCTCCAGCAGTTAATTGAGAGACACTCCTTATACTAACTAGCTCCCTTAATTCTGCCCTAAGAATCCTTACTCCTCATAGCATGGAAAGACATGGACACTGTATTCAAACAGTCCTGGATTCAGTTCTTAGTTCAACTACTCCCGAGCTATATCGGCTAACCAGTTTGAGCCTCGGATTCCCTACCTGTAAAACTGAGTGATGACATGATCTCAGAGGGCCATCGTGAGAATTAAATGAACGGTGAATAACAACGCACCCCTCATCCTTATGTAACTTAATAAATGTCAGTGCTTGACATTCTAATCTGCACCTCTTTCCTGATGCTTTCTTCCTTCCTCCCTAACTCTCACTGAACCTGAGACCTCAGCTGAGGGAGAGTTTGTGAATGGCCATGTCCTCCTTTGAGAGGATCTTGCTTTCTTGTAAGTGACTTTTCAGTGTGATGTATTATAGGAAAGTTGGTGGATAATTATCAGCAACTATAAAAATAAATTAACCGAGTAAGTAGTGCTTTTGACTAAATATAGATAAACCCATCTCAGCTGGGTTCCTGAGACAGCAGACGCAGGTGGAGACTGGCAGGTGGGAAATTTACTGGGGACTGCTTCACAATCAAAATGCAGGGGAAGAGAGTAGGATTGAGCAAAAGGAAAAGGTGGACGCTGGTGCGATTCTAACAATGATTTTAAAAGGAATGGCCCTTTAACATTGTCCTAAGTTGGAATGGAAGGATTTTGCCTTTACACCCCTTTATACACTTGTCACTATATGCAGGCTGCCCCCCAAAAGGAGGAATGACTTAGGGTGATGCCACTTTCTTCATGTAGGGGCAGCTGGGGGAGTAACTGCTTCAGTCTTAAAGGGAGATCGGAGAGACACATCACAGTGTCTACTGTGATATCTGAGGCAGGAAATTTAAATACTTCTCTTTAGGATTATTTCATAGAAGGCTGGGATTCATGTATGGATTTTACTGATAGCCAAGAAGATATGGCATTCTTAAAGCAAGAGAAATCTGTTCATATTCCGGGCATTGTATTAGTTTCCTATTGCTGCTATAAAAAATTAATACAAACTTAGTGGCTTAAAATAACACAAATTAATTATTTTATAGTTTTGGAGGCCAGAAATCTGAAATGTGTCATTAGGCTTAAGTCAAAATGTCGGCAGTACTGATTCCCTTTGGAGCTCTACGTTCATTTCCTTGCCTTCTCTAGCTTTTCAAGGCCACCCACACTCTGACTCGTGATCCTTTCCTCACATCGCTCAAACCTCTGGCTTTCACTGTCTTCTTTCCTACTTTCTCCTTTGGCCTTCTTGCCTACCTGGTATGTGGACCCTTGAGATTATTGTACATCTAAGGCTAACCAGATAATACAGGAAAATCTCTCCATCTCAAGGTCCTTAACACAATGACACCTTCCAATACCTTTTGCCGTATAATGTAACATTCACAGATTCTGTGGATTAGTACATGGATATTTGGGGGAGTCATTATTTAGTCAACTGTGAGCATTATAGTCAAAGCTTCTTGCACTGCTTCTCCTTCTCCTTCTCCCCCTCCTCTTCTTCCTCCTCTTCATCTTCCTTCTTCCTCTTCCTCTTCTTTCTTTACCTTTTAAAAGTTGTAAATGAAGTTGCACAGAAATGTTGCAGAGAAATCATGTTCACCTTTCATCATATCTCCCTCAATTTTTAAAAAATATTTTATCTATTTATGTTTAGAGAAAGGGGAAGGGAGTGAAAAAGAGAGGGATAGAAACATCCACGTGTGAGAGAAGCATCAATTAGGTGCGTCTTGCCCCTGATATGACCCCCAGTCAGAGGATCTGGCCGGCAACCTGTGCACATGACCTAACCGAGAATCAAACCTGCAACATTTTGGTCTGCTCAACCCGAAGGATGGCCCTCAACCCACTGCGCGACACCAGCTAGGGCCCATCTCCCCCAATGTTGACATCTTGCATAACTGTAGTATAATATAAAAACCAGGAAATCATCATTGCTACAATCTACAGAAAAGGTGCTTCTTTTTATAATTTGTAAAGACAGTTCAGTGCCGGGGATGGTGGTTGTTGACAGTGTGGTAGTAATAATACATATAATCACAGTGCTTTTATACTTTTCAAAGCTCTTTTATCCCTTCCCACTAAAACAGGTGTTCTATTAGCAAGTTTCTCGCTCAGCCAAGGGCTGCTGATACTTCAATTTTACTTGGTAAATCAAAAGCCAAACAGCTCATTATAAGTGAGCTGCTTTCCATTTTCTCCTAGGACACTAACATCAAGTTACGCTATCAAAAGGTAACTCAATTCCCTTTGTCCTGAATTTCCTATTGATTGAAATTTCTTCTCTTCAGAGGCAAAAGAGGCATGAGCCTTTGCCTTTACACAGCTACTCTTTGCTCTGATCTGCCTTTCACCACTCCTACACCTAGCCTTGTTTGACCATCCGCAGCTTCCCCATCCTCTAAGAGGAAGTCTGGGTGTTACTTCCTCTCCAGCACCTATCAAGCTGGATTAGGTACCTCTCCTCTGTACTGATACAGTTCCTTGGTTATGTCTGTAAATAACTTATTGGTATTGTCCATCTTGCCTATATCCCCTAATAAATAGTGAGTTCTCTGAAGATAGGGATTAGATTGTTTAAGCCTTTGTTTGCATCCCCAGCACGTTTTTTAAATGTGTTCCTGTAATATTTCTATGCCAATCTAGAAAGATGAAAAGCTTTGGTAACAATAGGATGAAAGATATGAGAATAAGTAAATCCTAGCTAAACTCCTGTTGAGGTTTTCTGTACTTTTTGTAGAAATGGCAAGGTTTGAAGATAGAGAACAGGTAATGATGACAGAGCTGGGGTTCATATAATGTTGACAAGATAGACCGATGGCAAAAAAGCACCAAGATTAAATTTAATAGAGTCAAATATAAATGTTTCACTTCCTGTTAAACACGGCAGTTTGAATACCTGTATATATTTCTGTTCCCTTCCAAAACCCCACCAAAGTAACATTTAAGGAATTTAAACAGGTGTAAATCTACAAGATCAAATGTAACCCATGTCTGACACCTTTGCCTATAGGAAACCATTTGAACATCAAGACGGCAAAAATCATGACTACAGAAGAAAGATAATTTAACATAGATAATGAAGACACTGAAATTGTTAACGATTTTGCTTAGCTTGGTTCAGTCATCAGTTCAAATGGAGACTGAAGCCAAGACATTAAGAGAAGGCTGAGACTCAAAAGGGCACCAGCAATGGGAGAATTAGGAAAGATCACCAAGAGCAAAGATGTATCATCCCTGGAGACCAAGGCTAAGATTACCCACACCTTCGTATTCCCAATTACTATGTAGGATGTGAAAATTGGGCAGCAAAGAAGACCGATAGAGCGGAAAAAAATGATTTGTTTGAAATGTGGTATTAGAGGGGAGCTCTGTGCATATACTGGACCACCAGAAAGATAAACAGATGGGTTCCAGGGCAAATTACTCTGAAACATCACTGAAGGTAAAAATGACAAAACTGAAATTCTATTTAAGGTACATCATGGCAAAGCAGAGTTCTTTGGAAAAGACAATAATGTTGGCAAAAATAGAGGGCAGTGGGAAGAGAGGAAGACCAGATATGAGGCTGGTTGACTCTGTAAAAGCTGCCATAAGCACAAGTCTCCAGGAGCTGAGCAAGGCTGCTGAGGACAGGACATTGTGGATGTCACTCATTCACAGGGTTGCCAGGAGCCTGAGCCAATTCCCCAGCATGCCACACATAAATCTATGAGATCAAAAAAGAAATGAGTCCGGATAACACGTAGGAAATATGAATACATTGTGGACGCTGTAAAGAAGATGGGTGAGTGGAAAATGACTTAGCAAAGCTGAAAAAGCATAATCCCAAGTATCTGCAGGGGTGTGAGATAATGCAGAAAATATATACTGGTCTCGGCCCCCAGTTTCTGGCATAGAACTCCTAATTCCTTATGTGATAAGAACCCTTTGAGGAACTTCCGGGCAAGATGGAGGCATAGTAGATATACTTTGTCTCCTCACACAACCAAAAGGACAAAAACCAATTTAAAAACAAAAATAAAACCAGAACGGCCAGAAAATCGAACTGTATGGAAGTCCAACACCCAAGGACTCTAAGAAGAAATATTCATTCAGACTGGTAGGCGGGGCAGAGAGGGGCAGCTAGGGGCGGAGAGGACACGCAGCAAGGCAGGGGCTGGCAGACCAGGCGGTCCCACATTTGCGTGCAGATAAACCAGGGGGAACAGCTGGGGGGTGAGAGAGACCGCTCAATCCAAGGTTGCAGTGAGGGCAAAGAAAGCCTCAAAATCTCTACTGGTGAAAATCAGTTAGGTTTGCGGTGGCAGGAGAAGCTGCCAGCCTCACAGGAGACCTCATCTGAGAGACCCACGGGGTCCTAGAATGTACACAAACCCACCCAGCTGGGAATCAGCACCAAAAGGTCCCAATTTGCTTGTGGGTAGTAGGAGAAGTGACTGAAAGCAAGGGAAGAGCCAAACAAGCAGTGTTGTTCCCTCAGACCCCTCCCCCACATACAGCACCACAAAGCAGCATGTGGGTTGGGCTGCCCTGGTGAACACCTAAGGCTTCACCTCTCACAACGTAATAGGCACACACAGAGACCAAAAAAAAAAAAAAAAGTCCAAACAAAAGAACAGGTCAAAGTTCCAAAAATAGAACTAAACAATGAAGAGATAGCAAACCTAACAGATGCAGAGTTCAAAACACTGGTAATCAAGACACTCACAGAAATGGTTGAGTATGGTCGCAAAATGGAGGGAAAAAGTGAAGGCTAGGCAAAGTGAAATAAAGAAAAATATACAGGGAGCCAACAGTGACTCAAATCAATGATTTGAAAGAGAAGGAAGAAATAAACATTCAACCAGAACAGAATGAAGAAACAAGAATTCAAAAAAGTGAGGGGAGGCTTAGGAACCTCCAGGACAACTTTAAATGCTCCAGCATCCGAATCATAGAGGTGTCAGAAGGAGAAGAGGAAGAGCAAGACATTGAAAACTTATTTGAACAAATAATGAAGGAGAACTTCCCCAACCTGGCAAAGGATAGACTTCCAGGAAGTCCAGGAAGCTCAGAGAGTCCCAAAGAAGTTGGATCCAAGGAAGCACACACCAAGGTACATCATAATTACATTAACCAAGATTAAAGATAAGGAGAGAATCTTAAAAGCAGCAAGCGAAAAGGAGACAGTTACCTACAAAGGAGTTGCCATGAAACTAGCAGCTAATTTCTCCAAAGAAACCTTACAGGCTAGAAGGGGCTGGAAAGAAGTATTCGAAGTCATGAAAGCCAAGGATCTACATCCAAAATTATTCTACCCAGCAAAGCTATCATTTAGAATGGAAGGTCAGATAAAGTGCTTCCCAGATAAAGTGAAGTAAAGAAGTTCATCATCACCAAGCCGTTATTACATGAAATGTTAAAGGGACTTATCTAAAAGAGATGATCAAAACTATGAACAGTAAAATGACAACAAACTCACAACTATCAACAACCGAACCTAAAAAAACAAAAACAAAAACAAACTAAGCAAACAGCTGGAACAGGAACAGAATCACAGAGATGGAGGGTTATCAGCGGGGAGGGAGAGGGTGGAGAATGGGGGAAAAGGTACAGAGAATAAGAAGCATAAATGGTAGGCACAAAATAGATGGGGCAGGGTTTAAGAATAGTATAGGAAATGGAGAAGCCAAAGAATTTATATGTACAACCCATGGACATGAACTAAGGACAGGGGGAATGCTGGTGTGTGTGTGTGTGGTCGGGGTGGGGGGTGCACGGCAGAGGAGAACAAGGGGAGAAAAAATATGGGACAGCTGTAATAGCATAATCAATAAAACATATTTAAAAAAAAACACTTTGGGGCATCTCATTCTAAAATTGGTCTTTGATTTCTGTTCCTGACCCAAAGCTCCTGAAACTCTTGGGATCTTTGGGGTGATAACAGTGCATGTTGTTCTAATGTGACTGTAAGTGGGTTCCTGGATGAAGGCTGGTCATCAGAAAAACCAGACCATGGTCAGAAGCTTGTCATTTTCAGCCCTGCCCTCCCTTCTTTCGAGAAAGGGGTAGGGCTAAGAATGGAGTCAATGGTTCGGCATGCCTATGTAACACAACCTCCACACAAATACCGGAAGGGTGGGGTTCAGAGAGCTTCTGGTTGGCAAACACGGAGGTGCTGAAAGCATGATTTCTTCAGAGAGGGCATGGAAGTTTCGTGCCCCTTCCCACATTCTTTGCCCTACTCATCTCTTCCATCTGTATATGCGATTGTATCCTTTATCATATTCTTTTATAACAACTGGCAAAAGTAAGCAAAGTTTTCCCTGAGTCCTAGGAGCCACTGTAGCAAATGAATCGAACCAGGGGAGAAGGTTGTTGGAACACCTGATCTATAGCCAATTGGTCAGAAGCACAGGGGACAGCCAGGACTTTCAACTGGCATCTGAAATGGGGGTGGAGGACAATCTTGTGGGACTGAGCCCTTAATCTGTGGAATCTGATGCTGCCTCCAGGTAGATAGTGTCAGGCTTGAGTTGAATTCTCAGATGCTCTGCTGGTGTCAAGAATTGCTTGTTCATGTGAAACCTCCCTACATTTGGTGACCAGAAGTGTTGAGAATATAGTGCTCCATGTGATTGTGGGTAGTAGTGTGAATAGTAAAGGAAATGCAACAAAGAAGAAACACACAGTAGGGAAGAACTGGGTTTTCCCTGCACAGGTGGGAGACTGAGCTGTTTTTCTTTACAAAGGATGTAAGTCAATGAGAAGTACAGAGTCATAGAAGAATTCCGGTACTAAGGCCTTGGGTATCTGAAGGTGGGGATGTGGTGGAGGAATGAAAACACAAATATTATTTAGAAGTCTTATAGGGAACTATTGGAGACTCACATTCCCTCTTGTACCTGCCAACCATGCCTATCCCAGCAAATGGATATTTTATCTTTGGAGAGACTGAACTGGAGAATCTCTGGATTTGAGGCATCAGACGCAGATCAGGGTCAAGGTAAGACATTACACAGAGAACAGGGTTATTAGGGAAAATACGTAGTAAATGATGAGGGGTTCCTGCCCACCCTAGCCCCCAGGCATAGAGACTTTCAAGTCCCAATATTTAGATATCTTCAAAATTAATACATGCCCAGCTTATTACTACATAGTGGTGACCACTAGTCCACAGTCCCTGCTATGCACTCAGAGCTTCCAATCAGCATCTTTGTACCTCACTCTTAATTTGGATTTACAAAAAGGATCACCAGGCATTTCAGGGCATCCTTAAGACAAACAGAATCAAAAACAATGTAAAGAATTCAGAGATAATGCTGGGAAGACAGAAAAACTTGAAAATACCTGTATAATTAACATGCTTTAGGTGATGAGATGTCCATGAATTAAGAACAGGAAGCTGTTAAAGAGGAACCTTTAGAGAAGAAAGAGCTTTTGGACATTTAAATGTATTAGGTCATGTCTGGAGTATCGTGTTCAGTACTAGGGAGACCCCCGCCCCCGCCCTGCAAGAAGGACATTGAAAAAGTAGACAGGCCCTGAGGAAGTCAGGATCTGGGCTTATCCATTTACGCACGCATACGTGTACATGACATACTTTTCTCATGTGCTTTCGGGAGCCAGCCAGACACTAAGAATCCTGGAATGAAGGAGCCAGAAATGAGTAAGAGGGGGATGAACCATTAGGAGCTGGCATAGGATCAAAGCAAGTAATAGAGAAATAGAATTTATTGATGAGTGGTGTGAGAAATGAGAACAGAGACTAGCAGAAGTGGCCAAAAACTGTCCTAAGAGGGACAGCTGAAGGCTGTGGAGGGCAGGGGTATTTTATCTAAAGACAGGAAGATAAGGGAAAATGAGAGCTTTCCTTCCTTCCTTCCTCTCTCTTCCCTCTATCTCCCTCCCTCACCTTTCCCATCCCTTCCCTTCTCTTCCTTTTTTTTCTTCTTTCTTTTGATTCTTGAAGGGTTATATAGAAAAGAGGATTTATCCTATATAGCTTTGGGGATAAGACTGAAAAAAAATGGGTTAGATAACATCTCAAAATAGGAAAGAAACTTATCAATGTGGGCAATGGTTATTAAACTCCTGTTCAAAACTGCCTTTCCTTCTGAAAGTTGTTCTTTTCATACCCTCTTGTGTTCTAATGAATCCATAATGGACCAACTGGAGACCTGCTGGTCTGTTGGAGTTTTCTGTCAGAGCGGGTGTGGTGACGTGTTGTGGATCTGTTCACTCATTCTAAAACAGGGTAAACATAACTAGGTTGTATCTAAAATGGCAGTTTCTTGGATCGATCTATAGAAACCACCTCTGCTTAAGTTTAAATAAAGAGGAAAATTGTTGGAGTGCATTGATTTCTGGCTCTTGAATTGGAAGCACAGATACCATCCTGAAGCAAGTCGCACAGAGATTTTTCAGGCCCAAACTTCAGGAGATTGAGAATAGATTTACTGGCAAATAATAACTGAAAGAACTTAACACGTGACTGTGCTGAAACAGCCCCAGCATTGGGCTTCAGCCCTCCCACGTCTTCCAGGTTCTGAGCTTCTTGTGCAAGCTGCAAATAATTGACACTAGCATCTGAGTCAGCTTTCCCGTCCTCACCCTCCCAGTTGAGATCGGAGTCTAATTGGAAGGCGGCGCCTACATCTCCAGAGGCAGTGTGCTTGGAGTTTTCTTCCTGAATTATTAACCAAGAAGAAAGATAAATTTACCTGATTCAGTTCTACAGGGATCAATTTTCCCATTGGGTATTTTTATTTATTTGTGCATTAAAGTCCATTTTAATGGTTACTTACTTTTGTTATTTCCTCACTTTTCTATGGGCCTAGAGAATAGAATGATCAGATTAGTATGCATTTCACCCTAACTAACTGCAATTGTAGCACAACCTTCATTTATAACGGTGTCATGTACCCAGGGAAGTATCTGGTTTGTACATTGCTTCAGTTGTTAAAGATACCCTTGTACCCTCGTTCACTGGAATTAACAAGATCTGGCTCAAGAACATTGGGCTTTAATGATGAACCCTCAGACTCAATATGTCCCAACACAGACTCTTTGTCATTTTCTTTGCTCCCCTCAACACCTCCTTTTCTGTTCTCAGTCAATTGCAGAAGCTGGAAACCTGCAGGAACCCTGGGCACTTCCGCTCTCTTTGTCATATACCACATGGAATTAGTCACACAGCCCCTATTTACACCTTCCAAACGTCTGTCCCCTCTTCTCCATTTACAGTGTCCTCCCCGTCCCTCACCTGGACCATTGGAAAAGACCCCTGACCTTCAGGCTTTTGCTCTTCCTGCTGTCACTGTCCGGTCTCTTTATCAAAACGCCGCTGGCTGAGTGATAAATATGATATATCCCTTGAAAGCCACTCAGTGGTTTTATATTATCTTTGTTTTAGAGTTCAAATTTCTCAGCAAATGATACCATGCAGAAAACAGTATGGGGTTACATTTGTCCTTACTTACACGACAATTCCAATTTCATGCGTACCCAGGGAGTTCTCCACTCTCTTGTAGATCTTTTGCCAAAAATCAGGGGGAAAACTTTATAGAAAAAGAAATTACCAAAATAAGCAAAGGATTTTTTTTTTTCTGAGCCATAGAAATAGCTAAACTGAACATGAAATTGTTACCATAAATCCTAAAGAAGTTCTGTTCCGCTCCTGTTTGTGCGCTTGGGAGCTTTGGGTAATTTCTGGTTGTGCGCCATAAAATACTCGGAATATTAAGATGATAAAGAGAAACATATACAGTATCTCAAGAAATAAAAGATAATCTTAGGATTGGAGAAGAATCTAGCCAGGTGACGGTAGGATTCAGAAACAGAAAACTATGATAAGAAAAGAGTGAAAAGTAAATTATTCTCTCAGTCCACAGCTCTGGTGATTCTTTCTTTTTCCTCAGTTGAAAAATTAAAATTATTTTAGTTGAGCCATTGAGGAATAGAACATCTTAATCAAAATCTCAACCTTTTCAAAATGGCCAGGTAACTTTTTTATCTGGGTGAGAGAGGAGCAGTGACATCAGCAGCTCCACTCCATCGGTTATCAAATATTTCTCAAGCACCTACCATGCGCTTCACAAATAATAAGCACTTTAAAGATAATTAAATAGTTTTATGTGTGTGGAGTGCTGCAAAGGAGGAATATCCCTTGCATTTGATGGAAGGACCCATCATAGCCCAGGGAGCCATCTGAGGAAGCGATGTTGACCACAAGATGGGAAGGATGAGAAGCTAGACGAAGACTAACGAGAAGGCAGTCCAGGGAGCGGGAACAGTGTGAACGATGTTTTACAGCTGGATGAGAACGGAACTGAGAAAATGTCAGAAGCTAGAATCTGAGGGAACCAAAAGAGAGCGGAGATTAAAAAGGAGATGGGCTGGGGAGTTAAGCCAGGGGCATTCTTGCTTTTGTTAAGAATTGTCGACAGTCTTCAAACTGAAGGCTAGAGCTAGTTCTGGAATTGCCATCACTGTGGAAATCAATGGATACACTAGATAGTGGTAATGGAAAGCCCTTGTATGCAGGAGCCACATTTTCGTCATTTTATCACTGGTGTCTAGCACAGAGCCTTACTATGGTTGGCGCTTAAAAAATGTGTGCTGATTAAACAGGTGCATTCAAACTGCATAGCCCTTTCGTGGCTGTTCCCTCAGTTGAATCTCAAAATGATACTAGCTCTAGGTATACCATACCTGTTTTACTGCAAGGAAAATCAGGGCTCAGAGTGACACACACGGGACCACCCAGGTGGAAGAGCCAGGAGGAGCCAAGTCCTGTCACTCCTAACCCGCTATCCTAGTAGGAACACCAACACAGTGTTGTCAACTTTCGAATCTTATCAAATTGGGAGACATAAGCTTTTTAATAATTAAAATTTTTTATTATGAACATTTTAAACATATGCAAAAATAGAATCGTACAAAGAATACTCATCTACTTATCACCCATATTCAATACTAGTCAGGAGTTTGCCGAGTTACACTATATATCATTTAACATATTTTCTTAGCTAATGTATTTTAAAACAAATCCCAACATTATGTCTTGACATTCCTGCAATCAGAAACTATAAAGAAAAAGGCAGAACACTTTCTTTTATTACCACAATGCTTTTATCACACCCAGCAGAATTTAAAATAATTTTTATTTTTATGATCTAATAGGCAATTTATAACGACTTAAAATTTCCTTTTTCCTAATCAGGATCCAAGCAAGGACTATACCTCACATTTGTTTGTTATGTCTCTTAAGTACAGAAAGGACATTTAACAACAAAAAAGCAATAAAGGTGACTTTTAAGAACAAAATAAGCCCGCGCTCTATTATATGAGTGTAGGCGTGTGAAGTGCGCCCGCCCTCGGCCTTCCTGCTCTCTGTGGCCTCCCCAGCTGTCCGCAGCTGCTGCTGGGATCCCCACACCAAACTGTTGCAGAGTCAGGGGTAGTAGAGTCGGGGCGGATTGATCTCTCCTGAGCATCTCCTGTGCCCCCCGCCCCTCCGACCTCTGCCACAGCCCTCGTAAGAGCTTAACCTGTGCTCATGGGACGGAGGGCTTCAGTATGAACCTGCCTGTCAGTGCCAAGTCTGGAGAAACTGCACCAACAGGAACCTGCCTGTCCCATGGTTTCCAGTTAATTTCGAGTCTTAAACCCAGAATCACATGAATGATATACCAAGAAGCTTTCATTTGGGAAGCTTATTGGAGAGACTGAACAAGCCTTTTCTTTTTTATATTTTCAGCCTACCTTATAGAATTTACTAAGCTATGATTCTATAGTAGTATCAGAAATTGGTTATTAAATGTTTGCTTAGGGTGACTGGCCAGGCTGAGACAGCCACGGGCCTGTACATGTCAGGAGCAAAAGCAGCTACAGGATAGTCGCTTGTAGAGGAAAGTGTAGAACCCGTGTAGGGGAAAAGCACTGCGCCAGGTGGGGACTAGAGGCTTTGAATCTGAGTCCCGGCTCTGCTGTGTGACCTTGGGCAAATTATATAGCCTCTCTGAGTCTCTGTCTTCTCTTTGTTTTCTTCACATTGTGTTTCTAGTTATCTAGGGATGATAGTGGGTTATCTACCACGATGATATATGTATACTTCTCAGGATGCTACTAAAGGATAAATCTGATAGGAATGTCACTGAAGCAAGACAGATATTTGTATCCCTTAAGTCACACCAAAGGGGCTGCCAACCTGCCAACTTGCCAGCTTCTAGAACCAGACCTCTTTATCTTCTTTCTCTGACCTGGCCTATAATTAGACAAGAATATCACCCTTTTCATTGGGCAAGATCTAACTGATTATTATTGCAGAAGAACACAGGAAGCTTGAACATTATTCTTTTAGCTTCTAGTTCTTGATTTTAATACAAAGACAGGAACAGGACAAACCCAGTGAAGATTTAACATTAGTATTTGCTAAGGAAGGCTTTCCTCTCTGGTTGGATGCAGCCTTAGCACTATGCCTTAAATTGGAAGGCACAGCCTCTTGCTCCTTCTGATGCAGTATTGACAATAAATATCACCAATTTAGCTGCGGCCTGCGCATCCCGCGTTGAGCCTTTCACCGGTCCTGCCGGCAAAATCTCTAGAGAGAATCACCATCGGCAGCTAATGGCAGGAGAGGTTTCCATTTTCCCCTCAGACTTTCACGTTTACTTTCTCGTACGTAATGCCCTATGTGGCTTTATGTCCATGGGCAAGACAGAAATCAAAATCTACAGCTTTTGAGACAAAGTTCAGGTTCTGAGGAGATTGTCTTCTAGGCGGATTAGGATTTAAACAAAAAAAACTATGTTGATATGAATTGTTTTTATCTTCACTTTAGTTTTGTACTGGGCTAGTCAGTTTATAAAATATTTTTATATCTGCTTCTTCACTTGACCCTGACAACAACCTTATACTGTAAGTAAAGTATTAATATCATCCCTATTTTATAAATGAGGAATATAAAGTGTAAGAGATTTAGCAGTTTTTCTTTTCTGGTTATTGAGCACCTAGTCTGTTCCTAACACTGAACTATGCCATTTACAAATGCTATTACGTTTTCAAATAATCTGATGATTTTTCTCTTGTATACTTGAGGAAACTAAGTCTTCTCTGGCTTGAATAATTTGCACAAAATCCACACCATGCATCAGTAGTGACCTTCAGGTTCAAAGTTGGGCCCTATTTATTTCAAAGCCTTAAAAAAATAACATTATACCAGGCTCCCCGCAGTTGCCTGGAGAATAGACCTTGTTTCTGTGCTGACTCCATTTTGCAATAACCCCAATGATCAAAGAAAATCCGCCTTTATTAGTCTATAAAACAAAGCTTTCATGAAGCCAAATTGAAATTTGATATATCTAATTTTCAGAGTTATACTCATATAGTATAAAATAGCTGGTTAGGGATTAAGACTGCTGTTTGCCTATAAAACTTACTTCATTTCACACATTAAAGAATTTCTAAACATTTGGCTGAACTTCTTTAAAGAGTCTCCAGCCAAGTTGCACAAAAAAGCATTCTAGTCGAAACAAATTATCCCAGCTCTACTGCGAGAGAGGAAGAGAAACAACATACCTTAATTCAGTTGTTATTAAAAATTATTCTAAAAGTTTTGATCTACGTCATAGAAGATTTGGCAAACTAGCAGATGAATTTGCTTTCCCTAAAGTCTTTATTTAGCTCACACAATTCAGCAAACACTTATGTTAGCATTTATTAATTGATAACTTTGTGTCACACTCTCTTCCAAGTGTTAAGGATACAGAAAAAAATATATGACAGTGTCTTTCCCTCATGGTGTCCATAACTGAGTTCTTAATGCTCGGTACAAGAAATGTACAAGAGATTGGTGTTTACATTCTCTTCCTCGTGGAATTCAGAAAAGATAGCAGACTTAGGCTATCGTCCAGATTCCTGGTTAAAGATTAATTCTAGTGAATTTGGTTTTTAATCTGTTTGTTCCTCTATCTTTCTGTCTCCATCTCTGTGACACACATACACACACACCGTTTGGATCAGAAGTAAGCCAAATGATATCTGTAAATTTTTAGCAGTGAAGAATTTCATGTCTCCCCTCTAACACAGAAACAGGTTGGCAACCTGAGACATGAGCTAAGTTAGGGGTTGAATTAACAGACTAATAAAATCCTTAGGCAAATAAACAGCTTGGGGAGATCCACTGAAAATCCTGTCAGACATCAGCTCTCTTGAAGGCAGGCAGGCATTCTAATGCATATATGGGAGAGAAGCTAATCTTCTAAAGCCATCCATGAAAACAGTACGCTTCCCAGTGTGACTACTTGAAAAGCAGCCAGGGTAAGAAAACTCTAAGGCTATCTCTATGATACCACTTCCGTGCCTGTCTGGCTCAGAAAGCCCGGGGCAACTAAGAAAGAAAACAAGAGGCAGTGAAATGGTAACTGTGGATTATTTTATGACCTCTATATAAATAGAAATATTTTTGTAACTCCATTCAAAATAATTTTGGCAAAAGTATTGCTTCTTAGGCTTGAAATATAACCAGTAATATATGCCTGATCCTCTGATATGTGACTATTTAAGATTCTAGGTGAGAAAGAGCAATAACATATTTGTTTGAGGTCTTCTAGTTTTAAGCACTTTTATTTACCTATCACAGTGATTGTAAGCCTCACATCTCCCCTCTACACCCATCCACTTCAGCTTATGAAATCAGAATAAGTCTTATGTCAACTCTCTTAAAAATGTGCTAATTAGTATTAATTGATGATGCTTTTAAAAATCAATGTTGCTTAAAATGAAGAACACTGTATTTTTGATATTCAAAACAACACTGTATAGGAGTAGGGATGATTCCACACTTTACAGGGAGGAAACAGTATCTCTGAGAGGGTAAGGGATTTCCCCAGCACCATTCAGAGCCTGGACTTAAATCCAACAACTCTGATTCCAGGGCACCGCTTTGAGACTGTTACTACTCCTCTCATTCTACCAGTAACCACATAATCTTTCACAAGAATTTAACAGTTTCTTCATTGTAACATGGGTCTGACTGTCTGGGCTTTTTCCCACCATAGAGATACCCCATTACCATCTAGTAAGCGGTCGATACTCCTCACTGGGAGCAGATATTTAAATGGCAGATGCTCTTTTCATATTCACAAAAAGGAGCCAGAAAATGAAAAGCAGCTGGCATCAGCCTGCGTTCCCCTTGAGGCAGAGATCTGTCCAGGGGACTCACTGTCCCTAGTGATTAGCATAGTGCCTGGCATATAATAAACCCTGAAAAAAATGTTTGCTGATTAAATGAAAGAGGAATGTTCACCCTCACAGAAATACAAGCATTTACAGTTGCTCACCAGTATTGCCTTCCTCGACCAGTGATCGGATGCTGCACTAAGGACAGATGTACACTTTTACTTCCTCCGCCTTCGCATGCACCCAAGTGACAAGGACAGTCATGTCCAGGTAATCAATATTGTGACTCTAATAGCCTACATACCACTGACATTTGCCCTAGACATATTGGAAGGTGCCCCAAAGCCTGAACTTCCTTAGGTCATAAACTTCCCAAAAGCATCTAGTGTGGATTTGTCTATAAAAAAGCAGCACATCTCCGTTGTACAGCAGGTGGTCTTTTCAAACTACTTCCCCCATAGTGTGGAAAGGGATAACTCGGCAGGAAGGCAAACTGTCGCTTGGATGTGCAGAACTCCGCTTACAGCCCAGTGATTTCACCAGTTGTTCTTAACATTGTGCAATACCCGTGATGAGCAATTAGAGATAGGATGCTACCGTCCTCATTAATGCCACAGAGGAGTGCATATGCGTTCGTCCTGGCAGGAACCACCATTGTAATAAGAGCAACAGTCTTACTTTTACAAAATGCTTCGTGTCAAGTCTCATTTTAATTCACAAAACCACTTTGTGAGTGAAATAATAAAATGTACAGATGAGCAAACTGAGGCTCAATAACTTCCCAAGACTCTGGTTTTTTGTTTTGTTTTGTTTTGTTTTGTTTTGTTTTTACTAATGACAGAATTAAGATGTAAAGCTGACCCCCAGCTTAGTTTCTGTTCCTAATCCCTCTGTTCACTGCTTCCTCTGGTAACTGACAATCCAGTCAGCTGGCTGAGGTCATAACTGTGGAGGGATATGCTACCCACCAGCTTACCTGGTGGGAGAGGACATGCCCATGGCTTCATGTTCTGGTCTAACCACTGAGCGTGCTGTTTCCTTCTCTCAGACCCATGGCTAACCATCTGAGCTTTGAAGATGTGAGCAGTCGGGCAGCTTTAATCAATGCGGATTAATCCTATTGCATTAAACAGTCCCAGCCCCCCTCACAGGAAGCGATGCCTCTTTTCCTACGGGAACGATAAAGGGGATTTGCATTCTGGTTGTCCTCCATCACCCTTGACAAATTGCAAGTGTATGGTAGAGCCCTATCTCATGCGTAGTTCACAGTGTTATACTCTTGTGTTTGCTTCATCAGTAGCTCAAAGCCTTGAGATGACACTGATGGATGAGGTCACTGATATTCCTGAAAATGGCAACAGCTTTTGGTTAGACATCATTCTCCCAACCTCCTAATTACTGTGGATTTGTTAGAGGACCCAGGAGCCATTTAGTGATTGTCCTGCCAGCTAACAGATGTATCTGGATGCCAAGTGTCCCAAAGTATAGCCATCTGCTGTCCTTTCCTCCTCTGCCTGGCAGAGACATCAAATGATAATAGTCAGGGTGAAGCGGTACTGGGGGCTCTAGGAGCAGACACAGGTTTCCATTTTACTTGACTTTTGCAGGTAAAGACTGTTTTAGGTCCATCAGCTCGCTCTTGTAACTTTTCTAACATATCTTAAAGCAGATACAATTATTATTTCTGTTTTACTTAGGAGAGAAAGGAACCCAGAAAGCTTAGCAACATTCACAATGATGCACGGCTAATAAGTGGCAGAGCCAGGCTGACCCCATCAGCATAACCCAGATCTCGTACCCTGTCTACTGTTATCAGCCATCATCCGAGTGAAATAGAATGGCACAATCCCAATATGAATGTGTCTCGCCAGGAACAACCAGATTTAGATATCCAAGAGAGTGGAAATTTTTTAAAAGTTGGCTTATCACACTCAGAGAGGAAAAAGAACTAACTGGAGATAATGCTTCTTGAAGATGGTTCGTGTCTTATTTTAGGGAAAAAAAAAACAAAAAACCCAAAATAGAAAAAATAGAGAATTTGTAATTTTAAGAGCATTTACCAGGTACCTATTCCAGGCAAAACAGGACAGAATTAGGTGCTGCTTCTTTAATGCAGTTTCCTGCCTCAGCATTATCATGCTTCATTTCCTTGTCAGTGTCCTATTCTGGAAGCAAACACCTTCAGGGCCTGTCTTATTCAAAACTGTATGCCAAGCACCTGGTACATACAGTCTTGTGTGTAAGGGAAAGGGAATGATAGACTGGGAGGCTTGGGGAACAGAGATGAGCGAGACATCCTCACGCTTTATAGTTTATGGTGCAATAAAGACTAGCACGCACATAATTAACCCAGTAGATGAGAGAGGAAGGAGAGCAAAGATGTCAAGAGGGAGGGGTAGAGAACTGAGGAGGCCTTCAGTTCTAAAGGGAAATTATGATATTATAACAAGCATTATGATGTAATGGAAACAAATTAGCCTTATAGAAATCCAGGGTTGAATGCTGCCGGCTTTATGTCCAATGAGCTGTGTTACCTAGAAGCTATGTGACTTTGGTGAAGTTAGTTAGCCTTTCTAAACCTGTTTCCTCATCTTTAAAATAATACACTTACTTCAGAGTTTTGTTTGGAGAAATAATGTAATTAAAATATGCAACACAGATACTAACTCGCAGGTGTTCAATAAACATCAATTTCACTTTAAATGGTATAAAGACCAGAGCATTTTAAAATATCATTTAAATGTTCTCCTGAGTGTTAGCAATTTGACTGAAAAGTGTTTTAAAGGGAAGAGCATTTGAGGAAAGGAGAAGGGATTAAGACTAAATGGACACGGTAGCGTTAGATTTTGTTTTAACTTGTTTAAAAATGTTATTTTCAGTATTATTATAAAACATATAAAAGACATTTTACACAATTTACCTACCTGCTTTCTCCTTCATTTCTAGAGCATTTCTAACTGCAAACTTGATTTTATCGCTGAGAAGCTAGAGACAGCCCCTTTCTTCTCTGTCTCGTACTGTCTTTCACAAACATACACACACATGCACATAAACACACTTTATATTTGTAAACCCAGATCTTACTGGTTTTGCTCTGATGAAATTATTTATGCTTAAGTTTTATTTTTCAAAAGGATCAAAGACAAGGGTAAGCATTTTTGTGATAAAATGGAAGAATTTCACACAGGATTTGTGATAAACAGGATTGTCAGAGTGAAAAAGTTGAGAGTAGGATATATTCCAAAGACAAATGCAGTGTGACACAGTACAATACAATACGATGCAATACTTCCCCATTCATAGTGGGTAATGTAAGTACCATTGAATATGATGTAGAACAAACCTTTCAAAAGTATGGCAGAAAAAATTTTGGGAATCTAATGAGTCATATAGTAAGGAGACCACAGCTTATCATTAAAGCAAGTATCCGGTTGTGATACATAAAATGGGGCAGCTAGAAAAACCTGACAACGTGCTGATGGCACAGATTAAGTATCAGAGAAATGTTTCCAGTGTACGACACAGCTGAAGTGGGGTGAGCACAGAGACTACCCAGGAAACAATAAAAATAACAACAGGATTTGGAAGTGACACTGATTGGACAGAAATAAAGCCTTGAAATTAGACAGACTACTTAGCCTTGAAAAAGGAAGTCCTAGAGGACTTCCAAGTCCTCTTTCGGTTTGTTTGTTTCATTAAAAAAACCTTAATGCTAAAAACAGTCAATTTCAGTACCTACAGGCATTTTATAACAAAATTCATTTAATGATTCTGCTCACTCCCTCATTCATTATTTATCCACTCATTCATAAAATGTTTATCAAGCACCTATTAGGAATGCCTCCTGCATTCCAGACACTATGTTAGGAAAAGGGAACTTCAAGGGAAGTGAGATGTGACTTCTGCCTTCAGCTCAGTCTAATGGGGATGATGGGCAACTGCACAAATAACTGCAATTAGGTGTGATGCATAGCCAAGTAGTCAAATGGGATAGGGGAGTGATGCTGAGTTAGAAACTTAAGGTGTGTCAGTTGGAGGTGGCAGTTCAGGTTCATCACGATAGTGAAGTCACCCAAGTTGTCAAGGTGAAAGTCCTGGGAACAAATGGACAATTTAGTGGTTGGGGGCTGTGGAGTGGGGAGAAGGGGTGATGTGTAGTGTTTATCAAGTGGCAGTGTGGAGCAAGGATCAGAAGAAGCAAAGAGTCCCCCTCTGCGTCCCAGGCCAACTTATCATCTCTGAGATATGCTAATGGAGGCTGTTGGATGTTACGCAAAGTTCCCACCACTGCTTGCACTACGGCGCTCTACTAACCTACCATAAATGTGCACACATACACTGCAACTCATGTTTGTAACAGCAAAAATATCTACCTGTATTGGAATTGTTAAATAAATTACAGCCTAAACTATGGAATGTGATTAAAGGTATTAAGAAATATGGTATTAATATATTGGTTGAAGGTAGGGAAAGATTCAAGTTAGAATCTCATATGTATCTGAGTATATGTATATTCAAATGGTGTGAGAAATATCTGTGGAAATCCAGCACACAACCCTATATGTACCTCTAGGATGAGAGATAGGGAAAGACAGCAGGGAGAGAAGAAAAGGTGGGGAAAGGGAGAAGAGACAAGAGAACCTCTTAGTTTTTATTCTTTGTTTTTCTATATGGTTCAAATTTTACAACATCCATGGAGTTTGTTTTGTAACTAAAATAAGATGAAATATATGCCCATGAAGTGCGCTGAGCACAGCCTCTGCCGTGTGGCCAGCAATATTGACTCTTTCAAGGTGGCAAGAAAATATGACTTGCACAATATGATTTAAATCTGTATGCAGCATCGTCTTGATGGTTATAAATGTTTTCTCTCTCTGCTACAATGGAATGAAGTAAATATCTTAAATTATGGTCAATAGATTTTACTTTAAATATGTGTTCTGCCTATTCCGCCATTTAGGATTTAATTATTCAAAGCTAAGCTGGAAACAAGAAGCTTTATAAACCTAGGTAATAGCAGACTGTACTTAAGCCCTAAAAATTTCTCATCACTCATTATGGTTTTATCTTTGTAGTACTAAGCTTTAAAAATATTTAATATTCAGAGGTCATTTGTTGGCTATCATTGAAAACCAAAGTCCCATTTTTCCGTTTATGAAATCTCATCCCACAATAACCAATAGATAGATATTTAGTAAACTGAGTTTCAGTTTAATTTTGTTGAGCTTTTTATTTATAGTGAATGTCAAACACACTGTAAGTAGATCATCTTTAATTATATTAATTTAGTCCCTCTTGTTTTTATGAAAAGTTACAAATAAATTGAATTGAAAATCAAATTGTTGTTTGAAATGTACTAAGAACCTCTGTTAAAATTCTTCAGATGAGTTTCTTTGTAATTAAGAGAATCATTTATAATTTGAATTAACATTTTCACATTTCTCTTGTGGGTAACTAAGGCTTTCAGCTACTAGATTTTCCTAAAACAAGACACCGTTGTGCCAAAGAGATGATAGAACAAGTTGTGATCAAGAATATCAGAACTTCAAAAGTATTTCTTTTTTACATGCTGATTGTGTTAATAGGTATCTTAAAACCTTTGTTCTTTATTTTTATTGGATTGACATCTGGGAAAAATATTTTTTCTATGAAGGAATAATATGGTAAAATACATAATTTTCTTATTTTTTTAGATCCATAGTTTTTTTTCAAGTTTGAATGTCCCTAAAATGTATTTAATATGAGAGTGTTCTCTATCCCCATTTCCAACCCTAGTCTCCTTAGAAGTTGATTTAAATATATCGTGTGTCTTAGAACTGATGAACTTTGGCATGTGGACTTTTTATATTAAAGTGATAGGGCAAAACTGAGGGATGTTCCCAAATGATGAACTTCTAGCGGCCCCCCAGCAGAAGAAAACTTAGTGAATTAAATGCCGTTTTTCCCACGAATCACCACCGAACACTTGATTCTTCAGTCTGCTAGCTGAGGGTAACTGGAGACTCACTTAAACCTCCTAGTATTTCCATGGATTCTTTTTTCTTTCTCCTTTCTAAATTAAGCTTTTTATTTTGAGATAATTATAGATTCACATGCAGTTGTAAGAAATAATACAAGGAGATCCCATGTACCTTTTACTCAGTTTCCCCAGTGATAACATTTTTGTAAAACTATAGCACATTATCACCACCAAAATATTGATATTCACATAATTCATCAAACCTATTTTCATTTTTCCAGTTTCACTTGTACTTGTGTGTGTGTCTAGTTAGTTCTGTGTCATTTGATCACAAACACAGCTCCCTGTATCCACTACCACAGTCAAGACAGAGGACATTTTCATCACCATAGGCTACCTTCTGTTGCCCATTATAATCACACCCTCCTCTTCCCCCATGGACTTTTCACAGATTGGGATGGCAGTCTATTCTCTATGTTTTAGGAAGTAACTGATTTGTTCTTTTCCTCTTGTGAATGTCTGCAAATAAATAATAAAAAGTAAGTGAACAGGGTTCCATCTTTCTTGAGTCGTGCACCTTCCTGTTGCTTGGCAAAGGGAACCAACAACAGGGGCGAAGGGCTGCCTCTGGTGGGCGGCATTTCTAACTCTCTGGAGGCACAGAACCAAATTTTCCACCTTTTTTTTCATTCCCAGATTACGCTCGATTTGAGGCCAAAATCCATGACCTACGAGAGCAGATGATGAACCACAGCATGAGTTCCGGATCCGGGTCCCTGCGAACCAATCAGAAACGCTCCCTCTATGTCAGGTAGGCAACGGAGCATTTCTAACTGTGATCGGCACTTTGTGAGCAGTCCAGCTTGGGGAGGCATAGGCAACACCTTGTAGCAATGGATCATGTGTTCTTATTAACCCATGCTCATCAATACACCACTGTAAGACCTTAAATTTAACCATTTTTGAAGAAATTTTTGAAATGCCATTATGTTAAATTAGTTAAAGGCCCTTTTTGTAACAAGTTATTCTTTGAGCATGTTATGACCCAAAGGTAAAGTTCTGAGTATAGGTTGCAGTAAAAATAATGAGAAAAAAGATTTTTAATTTTGATCCATCTTAAATTGAGTATGTGGACCAAAGCTCTGGACACTTGCTCACCATCAGTATTGGAAGCAGGTATTCCTGTATCACCTCCAGACCTTCTTGATTTCTACTGTATTCGCTTTGGTGTATTGATTGTACATGAGAAGTACTCTTTTACGGAGTTGTGTGTTTTTCCCTACCTAACAAATTTTGGCGGAAAGACTTTCTTCTGTGACATCTAATTACCAATCATTTCTCAGACCACGAAAGTTACTTGTTCCTTGCCTGAAAAAAGCTCATTAATTTACCAGGAAAAAGGATAAAAAGATGTATTGAACTTGAAATGCCTTTCAGTCTTTCATCCTCATAGTTAACTCTTGAGAAAGATCCCTCTTCACTCAACAATCATGTGTGCCTCTTCTTAGCACATAGGGGTATGTCCCTTCCAAAATATACTTCATCAGTGCTGACTGTACTTTAAAAAGTAATATACGTATGAACAGCCAACGAGGGAAAGTGGTGGTCAGTTAATGGCCTAAATGAATCCGGGTACCAGTGGAGGAGCCATGTCCCTTCTCCCTGCATTCTCTCTCTCTTGCCAATCATCCCCAGAATCTGGTCTGACTCCCACCCAAGGTCATTTTCTCCTCACCTGAAATTTCACTGTCTTTTCCTGGCATTGGGTGTGTGTTATAGACACTAAACGGTGTACTTGAATTGACTTGTCCGGCTGATTCCATTTTGCCATGAAGCCATCTCTTGTGTGTCAGGTGGGCACGGCAGGGCCAGGAAGGGAGCAGGTTCTCGAGGGCCTTGATCTGTTGGCCACTCTGACAGGCATATATAGTCCCTTCTCTTCTAGACAGTTCCAGGACCTCAGAAGCCCTGAAATTTTTAATTTTAAAAAGTCAGAATATTAATGTTCCATACTTGTCCAACTGTATGTTGGAAGATTATTTTGATATGCTTCTGTGTAATCTTGTGGAAGGAATTATTGAGAGACACCCTAGAGTGTGTCTTGTAATGACATCACAAATATGATGGTAAGTGGCTCTTTCTGTTTTCCTCACTTATGTTTTATTGCTGGTCTTTGTGATACAAAGCATTTTTTAGTTTCGAAATGCTTTAGTCTTGGGTAGCAACCTGGGAAAGCCAATTAGGTTAATAAGCTAGAGATAAATCAGTTAATGAAAACAACAATTATATAGAATAAAACTGGAAGGAAAAATTACCATAGTGTTGGTACCTTGTTAAAAATAGAATGTACAATATATTAATATACTGGAAGAATTTTCCTGAAAATATACTGATGATAGTTTAGTCCTTTTAATAAAGTTGTAGATTAGAAAACTAAGTGACAAGATATTACATAAAACTGAGACTTTTTTGAAAGAGTGGTGTTCATCAGAATCAAACCTTTATTCTCTAATATGGTAATTAAAATATAACATAAAAAGATCTGAAGCCTTAAGGTAACAAAGAATGTTATCTTTTTACATTCTAACAGTTGGATGTTGCATTGAAATGAGAAACTACTTTTAAATGAGGGTCAAAACTAACTAACACTTTATGAGAAATTCTCCAAATGGTTTCCCTACAATATACAAAATTGGTATTTGGTTTCCAGTGTTCAATTATTGTTACTTATTTTGTGGTGAGAGGGCTAATGCAGCATCTAAATGACTCCTGAAGCCATAGAATTGGAAGAGATATGGGCCATGCGTAGAGTGAAAATCAGAGGGAAAGAACTTAGAGCCTCCCCTGGCTTTTCTCTCATGTGAAAAAATAGAGACCCCCCCCCAACCCCTGCCAAAAAGCAAAAAGGCAATACAATGAAATGCACTAGCGAGGCCTTTGGGGAATCCTTCCTAAAAATGATCCTGTAAGTTTGTACCCTTGTTGTTTAGGGTTTTATTTTTTAATTTTACACTAATTTTGGCTATAGGATTTTCATAGAGATGCTTGCTTTATCTAGAGTACTTGAATAGAACTAGTGCCAGTTGGTTGTGCTTATTTTATAAAACCAACTAGTTGCTCTCTGAAAATAAATGAAAGCAGGGTTTCTTTGATTATGTAACTATCAGATAATGAGCATGCCCCTTTGATCTGAGAATGACATCCTGGAATATTTATATAATTCTAGAACTGAAAGGAACCTTAACTATTGCCAGGTCTAATGTTTAATTTACAGAAGAGGAAACTGAGGCCCCAGGAAGGAAGAGATTTGCCCAGGACCCCACAGCTATTTGGTGACACAGATCTTCTTTCTACTCCCTTCTCCCCACACCACTCTGCCTCCCAAGGGTGTGGCTCATGCGGAACCCGCTGCTGAATGCACTTTAGCTGTGATTCTCAATCTCTCCTGTCAGCATGGCACCACTCTTAGATTAAGGAATAGGTAAACTGAGAGGAGAAATTCAAACATAAATCTCTTTGGGTTTTTACAGAAGATAAACTGTGCTTCAGAACATATGGGATTCCTTTAGTATTATTCATATTTTCCTATAAAGCAAACTTAAACCAGAAAGCAAGCAGCTTCTTTGTTCTGTGATAAACAACTTAGCAGACTTAGTAGAATATTTTTGCTCACCATAAACCCCCTCCCCTTGTAGTTGCCTTCTCTCTCTCTCTCTCTCTCTCTCTCTCTGTCTCTCTGTCTCTCTGTCTCTCTTTCATTCTCCCTCCACCCCACCCCTAGCCCTTCCTTGTCCTGGCTGTGCCTGGGGGGATGGATGCATCTTCTCAGGATCACGAAGAAACTGGCCTCATTCTCCAATTAGAAATTGTCCTCCCAGGTGATAGCAATTTGTTCTCCTCAAAGTGTTGAAGGAAGGCGGAGAGAACTACCACCACATCTGAGCCAGGCAGGGTTTTAAATTTGAGCCAACCCTCTGTCTTTTCCCATCTAGTAGTAATTATTTTCCTTCTATTAATCTTCTGTGTATGCTGCTTGAGTCCTTCAGTAGTATTGTACAAATGGAGTTGCTTGTTGCTAATGATAATACTGTGCCTGTTCTGTGCGAATGGTTTGGATATATTTGATTTAATGGGCTGTTTGTATTGTGTATTTCCTGCATTGTGAAACATATCTACCTGTAGAACCCTAAGTAAATAAAATGTTCAAAATTTGAATAAAATATTTTTCAAAATGCTCCACAAGTACATTATCAATTCTTCAGACATGGATGTACTTGGCCCCTAAACCACAGGAGTACAGATTTTGCTCTGTGTACTTTGAGGTTCTCCACGTGGGCAGATGGAGGTCTTGCTGCCCCTTTAATATGTGCTCCCCTTCTTATCTAACAGCTGGTAAAAGCATCCCTAGGACAGAGAACCAGGTTTTTCCTGCTGCTGATAGGAATGGACCTTTGTAGCCAAATGCTATTAAGAAAGGTCAGAGATAGAAGGGGATTAAAGTTACACAAAAGTGCAAATAGCCAAGGAAAGATCCTTTTTCCTGATAAAAGAGAGCAAAAGTATCCATGACACTGAGGAGAATGGGGAGGAGAAGAAAGAAAAGCAGGTAAGTCTTCCAATGGGGAGTAAAAGTTCACAAGGAAAGATTGTAAAAGAGAAACTTGGCCCCTGTTCATTTGTTAATAAAAGGTATCAGTTTGGGGAGTTCAAGTGAATAACCTCTCTGTTGTGAATTTGGGTTCAAAAGGCAGTTGCTATGACTTATTAATGTATTCATCAAGCATTTTTTTCGTGTGTATTCTGTGTTGGGACCTATAATGGACACTGAGGACTAAGCAGCAAAAGTCATGTTTCCTGCCTGCAGAAAATTCATGTCTCGTGAGTGAGGCAGATGAGGGGAAGACAGTCACAGTGCAGTGTGATGTGAAAAGTGAGCTCTACAAAGACCTGGAACTGTTATCGCTTCCTAATTAATGGAAGGACATCTGAATTGGTTCTTTGAGAATTTAGATGAGTTCACCCAGAGGCCTTCAAGTCTCTTTAACTCAAAGTAAGAAATATGTTCTTCACCATGACCCAGGGAATACATACACCATACACACATAATGCTAAAAGAAAATTTTTATTAAACTGTATTAATGATTTTTAGGTACAGTGTACTTTGTTATTTTCCATCCTATTTGCCTGCTTTTTAAACAAATGAAGGTCACATCTCATTATCTTGATTCAATAACTCACTAGTAAGTCACTATCCACAGCTTATAGATGAGTGAACAGGAAGGAACATTCCAGGCAGATGACATAGCCATGGGCAGGCTGATTTTCACTCCAGTACACTTAGCATCTCTGGTATCCCCCAACCCTTTTTGTTCTAGCCAACTTGGAAGCTGGTTATCCCTGGTACATATGAGTAAGTGGAAGTGAAGGGAAGCATTTGTGGTCCACTTCTGTGGGTCGGCCATTATGCTAGTGTTCTATACCTGTTTTCCCATATGACTCCCATAACAACCAAAAAGGGGCTATTTCTTCCATTCTATAAACAAAGAAACTGAGACTCAGAGACACTAAATAATTGCCCTAAGATCACAGAGCTAGTCTGGATGTGGGCATAGACTTCCAGGTCCTGTGTGTGTAACACTGCAGTGTTAGGAGCACCATTCCTGGATTCTGTCACTTACTAGCTCAGTGATCTCGGACAAGTCGGTCTCTCTGCTTTAGCTTCTTTTTCTATGAAATGAAAATAATAATATGACACCATAAAGTGGATGGGAAAGCGAATTTAAATAAAGTAGCAAATTTAAATACCTGGCACAAGAAAGCAATTGATACATGTTTGTGCTATTTATCATTTATTATAAAGGCAGCCTTTCCCCTGTAGAACGGAAAGACCATAGAATTGATTCTGAACAAGTTACTATTTTCTCAGCAGCGGGATAAGACACCTTGTCGCTTTGATTTCCTTTGATGGGAAAAAGAGGACAAATTTCTGGCAATCTTTTACATGTTTGCTCCTCTAGACCCCATGAAGGCTGAAGGGAAAGGCCAGAATTCTGTGGCTCCAGAATGTCCAGCTTTGTCAACTCATCAGGTATTTCTCGTTGCCCACGAAAGTCTAACCAGAGGAAGAATTTGAAAAGAATTCAGCTGGAGACACAGATTAGAGTCACTGTGCTTATAACTGGCCCTTCCGGGTCCTGGTAGATGGCATCCGTGTTCCTAACCCCGTGGTTTCATCCACTTCCCCTCTACGTTCTCCACCCCCTCTAAGTCTGCTCTGGATTTGAAGGACTTATTTCTTTTTTACACTGATTCTAAAACTTTAACTTAGAAGGTTGCTGCTAAGACATTTTCTAGGTCTGCCTCCTGCACCATTGTTGAACAAAGGCTTTCAGGCATCGATTCTTGGGGACATTGATGCTTTCATTCAACAAATGGGGTTTATGTACTTATCTACAAAGTCCCAGTCTGAGGCAGATGTTAAGGATACAGAGATGAATAGACACAGACCTCCTTCCCTCAGTATTCTCATAGTCCACATCTGTAAGCAATTCAACTAGTGTGCAGATTATCTTTCTATCATTTCCTGATAACTCATGTGTTACATACTTTGCAATTATTTTCCCATTTTAATCTTTACGACATGCCTATTAGTCTTCCTACAGTGAAATCTGCCCAGAAGACCACTGGTATTTAAAGCTGATCTATAAAAACAGTTTACACTCTGGTCTTTATTGAGATTTTATGGTAAAGCTCCCTGAAATGGAAACACCATTCAATACTGGACCTGCAAACCCCAGTTAATGTCTTAATCTTATTTTGTCCTTAATCTCTTATGCCAAAGTGCTTGACATAAAGATGTCGCCTTAATAAATATTTGTTGAATGAATTCCTAGACTGTCTTTCCTATATAGATGTGAAAAAATAGAATATAAGCCAAGATCTTTGAACAATCAATCCTATGAAGTTCAGTACCAGCTGGGCTGCCACCAAGTGCATGGAACCCGACCATGTTCTGAGGACACAGGCACTACCTACTGATAATGGGGTCTCCAAGGACACATCTGGCACCATGTGGCCTTTCAGTGTGCTCCATGAGCATGCTGAGCTCTGTGACTCTTTAAATCGGGACCTAGTTCAATAATAGATTTAGATAAGCACACATGGTTTATGCCTTCTCGGTGAATGGGCTTGGGGTAGGGGTAGGGCCCAGGGTGAGGTTCATCCTGTGTTTCATTCTTAACACCCTTAATCTTTTCATTTTAAGGTTATGGCACTGGAAGTTACATTGAGGGAGGTCTTGAAAACAAATCCAGCCCAGGATCCATCATCCTGAAGGGTTTTTTTTGTAGAGGAAGGATGTTCCCATCTGATTGATTTTGGTGGGAGGAGAAAGATACATTATTTTATAAGCGAGAAACTCTGGTCTTTTTTTCGTTTAAACAGTAGCATATTGTTCCAGTCTACTTCTTGGCTCCACTGCACTGCTGGTCAGTAACCCTGGGATGGTAAGAATGTGGAATGGGGACTCTCAAGGGACTGCAGTGCGAAGCTGCTTCCAGCTCACTTGGCTCTGGATTTCGCAAGGAAGTTTAAGGCAAAACCATGAAATCTGTGGATCTCCTTATTGGTCAGATTTTTATCTTCCTCTTCAACCTTGGACCTCACATGCTCTCCGTAGCTGTGCCCAGAGGCCATGTCCCAATCAGCTGTGTGCACCTCTGGCCCAGTATTTGGCACAGTGCTAGCTGACAATGGCATTTTTAGTGCCTCTCATTCATTCACTCGTATGTTCTTGTTTAGCAAAACCATAATTTCCTCATTCAGAAATACCATGTATTGCCACAGAATAGGCAATAAAAAGTTCTTGGATTCAGATTTTGTACATCCCTTAAAATCTTACTGAGAGACACGAGCTAGTATCTGAAACAGTCTAACAGGATGAGGCAGAAAGTCTAGACTTGAGAAACCAGAAGAGATCTGAGGAGGGCATTGTAATGTCCAGGTACCTTGCATGAGACGCACCAAGGGCACAGAGCCTATATGACAGCGCTTCACTCCTGACTTCATTTAAACCTCACAGCAGTGCTATGTATGACACGGGTGACTATTATCGCCATTCTACAAAGGAGGAACCTTGTTGAAGGCCGAAGGTGTTTAAAAATTACCTACACAAGGTGCTATGTGGCCAGGTCATATTCTTTACCCAGGTGTGTCTCTCACTGAAGCCCAAGCTCCCTGTACTGTATAGTACATGAGGACAAAACTAATCCTGCAGGGGCACAGGTTAAATTCGTACCTTTAGATCCATGGTTTATACTTTATAAAGACATCCTCCACGTAGACCTGGCTTCTGGTCCGGGCTTCAAACCTTATTGATGGCTAAGGCTTGAGTTTCTCATTTATAAAATGAACATACCTAGTTCACAGGCTTATTATCAGGATTAGATTAAACTAAGTGTATGAAAGAGATACTCGATGGTACTTACTAGGTAAAGGGGAGGTCCCTGCACCCCTTCGAGTGCTCAGAGCCTGCCTCCTATGCTGGCACCTCCCCTGGAGCAGAGCAGATTTGTATTCTTCATTTATACTCTGAGACTCATTAACATTATGTTCACTCTTTCGGGCATTTGCATTTTTAATTGCATCTTAATTGTGGAATAAAAGGTCTTATCTTCAGGCAGCTAATTTTAAGCCAGAAATAGAAAGGAGGGGGAGTCATGGGGGATCTGGGGGAGTTTTCTTTTTCTCCTGAAATTACAGGCTGGCCTTGATTTTTAAAAGGTTTCTAATTTTTAGATTTCTATTGGAAGAAGGACAAAAGTACCATGGGTGACCCTTTCACTGACCACCAGATTTTTCCTCTAGCCCTCTACCCCATGGCCTATAATCCAGATACCATTTTTATTAATGATAGGCCCTCATTGTTTCAATCACTCACTCAATCATTCATCCAGAAAACCTTTTCTAAGTCATAACAGTCCACCTCATACTGTGCTGTGCTCTAGGGGTAAAAAAATTAATAGGGCATCTTTTCTGCACATTTCTGCTCCTTACCTCCACCCCACAGTAATCACATTTCCAGAAATGTCACATCCCCAGAGGAGGTGGTTGGCCACTTAGCCCCAAATTACGACCTTCTAGAACAAGCTGGACAGCTCTAGCCAGAAAAGAGAGCAGAACAGTAAAAGGTGGGTTACAGGATCCTCACAGGAGAGAATAGGTGAAAGACGAGGGCATGGAAAAACTGAGGGAGCCTTCTGCCTAAATTATGAGGTTAGGTTAAGAGCGAGGAAATAGTCTCAAGATATTTTTTCACTAATCTCAGTACCTGACACATTACAGTTATTCTTTAAATACTTGTTGCGTGAACTTTTTGAGTGGCAATCGAAGAAGATGATTAAATAGAATAAGGTATTAGGAGAACCATCAATGACTCATAAATGATGGTTGAGCACATCCTTCTCTGTGCTCCTCTGCATCTCATAACTGCTCTCTTCTGACCTTTTCATGCCTGTTGAGTCACCTGTCTCCACTGGTTGGTGAGCACCTCTCGGATGGAGATTTGCCAGGTTACAGTCTATACTTGCACAGTCAGGTATAGGGTGACTGCTGAGTTAATCAAGTGAATGAATTGTGGATGTCACTAGATTGGAGAGCATTTAACTTTAATTCAAATTTTACTTGATCAAATGAGTATGCTGTCCTGCTCAGGAATGATATCAGGTTACATTGTTTAAAACTCATTCAGCCAAACAAATGGCCTACTTAATATAAATAATAAACTTAATAAACTTCAAATCCACTTTCTCTTTTATTATAAACCCATGAGAACGGTAAAATAACATTCACAAGTACTTTTAAAGTAATAGTCACAATCATAATAAATAGCAAATCATAATTTCATCATATTCTGTGCCAGGCAATTTGCTAAGCACCTTTTGTGGATTATATTATTTAATTCTCATAAAAACCCTATGAGATAAGTGCTATTTTTATTTCCATTATAAAAAAGAAGTGGAGGCCAGGTTTGAAGTTTACCCCTAAGAGGCAAAACTGGGACTAGAACCTAAATATGCTCTCTCTGCCCCTACCTACGGTGCCACGTGGCTTTATTGAAGGGCTTTCGTTTATTTTATTTTTCTTTTTAATTTTGCTTGATTTGATACAATAGGTCTGTAAGTGGATATTTTTTTTCACAGTTTTCAGATAAGAAATCTAAGGCCCCGAATACTAAGCTACCTACTCTCATCTCCAAGTATAGAGTAGTGCCCAGCCTTTGCGTCAGTCCGTTCTCTTTAAAGATGTGTAAACACACAACTCACATGTCTTTTTCTAGGGCTTGCTTGCATTTCATTTACCACCATGAGATATATATACTACATGATTTTTATAGACCTACATATTATTAAACTTTGAATGGGTAGTTGAATATCACACAGTCACCTTAGATCCTATACTCTAGTTTGAAGATGCCCAGAGCATGTGGATTTGTGATTACATTGAGCGAGTCCCCACTGAGCCGTGGCCATTGCAACAGTAGGGGCAGATTCTCTGCCTCTCTTCTGCCAAGACAGAGTCTATAGCCTGAGTGGCCCTACACAAAAAAAGTCCCACATCAAAAAACACAATTGAAGTGCCTGTCACACAAAGGACCCTGCACATGTTGGGGGACATGCAGCCTGACACCCACAGCTGGCTACACAATTTGCAGGGCTCACTACAAAATGAACATGTGGATCTCCTTGGTCAAATATTTGCATATCAAGACAGAGGGAGCGGAGCGTAATACTACGTGCAGGACTATGTGCGCCTGTGCAGCCGCAGACCCACTTCTGCTGACACTGATTTAGCACGTTTTGCTCAAAGCTGAGAGCATGTGTGCTTTGCTTAGTATGCAGTACAATAAGTATGAGAAACACAAAGTCAGTATTGGAACGTCTTCAAGGATCCAAGCTTTGTCTTTTACATAAAAGAGTACTTGATATAGATTATCCACATCTGCTGTTAAGATATGTAGAAACAATCTTCTCGTCCTGTTAGTGCTTGAGAAATTTTAAATTCCCACTTGTCCTGAGCTTTCAACGGCCCATTTTGTGGCCCACTTTGTGTCATCTTGCTCCACTGAAGTAAATCTTTCAAAAACTAAGTAGTGTCATTATTTCATATTGTTAGCACCTACAGTGCACTTTTATCTTCCTGTTTTGCCAGTTTCTACCTCCTCAGGCCTACATTTTAAAAGTGCCTCAGAGGACTTTGGTAATCACCGGGACTTGTTTGGCTGTGGGGGTTCTTTCTATGTGTCATTTTCTAAAGGCAGAGGCTGCAAGGCTTGTAGATTTCCCTGCCCAGCAACATTAGAATAAAAGGACATGAGGAGCTTGAATGGGATTGACAACTTAATTTCACCAAGTAAGAATTCTAAAAATAATAAACATGCATACAAATTATAATACATATTTTAATTGCTTGCTCTTTATTATGGCCATCATTTTCTATAAGAAAGGGCGTTTTAATGCCAAAAGACAAATAAGAATATAATCTGAGCTTCAGGAAAATTATTCTAAATTTCAAAGTTTATATCATCAAAACCTGACTAGATGAATCTTCTTCTCTCCTCTATCCATATAATCCTACCTTACAGCTGAAAAACCAAATGGCAAACATTGTGATGGATGATGGCTTAATTCTTAATCCTGAGTCCTTTTGTTCTAAATGATTCTAAAATGCCTGGAGTGCATTTTGACCTTTGCCCTTTCTTGACAAAGAAAACCATCTTTTTTATTTTCTTTTTCCTCATGTACGTCCTTTATCTTTTATACTATTTTCTCAATAACTAAGAAACCCAGACCCATCCTCTGTGATAAACTGATGCTTGCTTTTGGAAAATGCTTATTAAAGGTAATAAGGAATTTTTCATCACCAAAACCGTTTTTCATTATTTTTTAAATTGTATTTTTATTTATTTTATATTTATGTCACTCTTCATTTTCAAAACTGACTCTTTTTAAGCATTTTATCCCACTGTAGTATCTTCAGCTATGTTTTAAAACATTATATATGCTGTATGGCTTCAGACCAGATTGCTTGCATCATGTGCATTTTTTCCCTAATTTTCTAAAAATGCAGATTTGGCCTGTCTCATGTAAGATTCCACACTTTTTAAAAATTTGATTCCATGGGTAACAGTGAGAAAGTAGCATGTAAACTGAATAAAACTTTATAATAAAAAGGATTTTGGCAGTTTCTAGTGGCCTCTGTCATAAAAATATAAACTCTCATTTCCAGACAAAGCTCTTAAACCAGTTCCAGTGGCTTCTTCTGAACTGACCCCCCAACCCCCCGCCCCTCCCCCCCAATAAGGAGGGCTCTGTGTCAGTGATCAGGAAGGCTGTCTGCATTTCAGGTTGCTGTGAAGTCAGGTTAGTGGAGAGTTTCTCCACGTTGAAGGAACTCCATTTTTGACTCTTTATAAGATGATTACACTTTTTTCTCTGTTCCTAAAATTCCCTGTTCCTCTCCCTTCCCTCATAAATGGATGCCCCCATACTACTCCCACCTCCACAACACACTAAATGAGTCCTTGATTATATAATGGACTTAGGTATGCTAAGGACAAGTAGATGGTGATGAGAATTTAAATCTCATCATATTTGCAAGGGAATGTCATTATTATCCCCATTTTACAATGAATAAAACCAAGGTTCAACAGTTTATATTATTGGCCAAAATAACACAGCAAAGGACCAAATCCCTGCCATTAAACTTAGTGTCTAGGTTTTCCAGAAATATCACATTTTCTGGGTTGGGTCTGATTTTATGTATGCTCCCTCATTCCTATTAGTACTTATAATTGTTATAGAAAGTCCTGTGGGTTTTTTGCTGGAAAATATAGTCGTTTAATGTATAGTGCATCTCCCACAATAATAAAGGACCTTAAAAATGGTCAGCTGGTGAATTCTTGACATGAAGTTATGATGACTCAAATTTCAACCATAGGGTCACACCCCTTGTCAAACACACATTCTCAGCAAAGAGGCATGACGTTTCCTGCTGTGGGCCTGTGAATACAGACTGAAAGGGTTGCAAGACCTTCTGAGTAACCTGCAGCAAGTATAGTAGAGTGGGAAAGCTATGTGCTTGTTTTTCTTAGTGAGTATTAACTACAAAATACTATGGAGGATGCTGTCAGGAGTGAAAAGGTAAATCAGATATTCCCCCAAGGACTCGGTTAAAGCTAGCTGGGAAAAAAAACAGATGAAAATAAAATGATGTTATTCTGAACCCATACTCTGCTCCAGGATCTGACAACGTGTGGGGAGTAGGAAACAGAGATTTGAAAGGTCAAATATAATGGGTTCCAAAAGTAAAGCTGTATTTTTACTGGGTGGGGGGGGGTCATCTTTGGCAGTGTAGTTCCTCTCTTCAGGAAGTAATTAGGGACTGCCATAGAATGAAACATTGACGCCTCTAGCATACCAGCTCACTCAGCCATTCATTTGTGGGTTCACAGCATAATAGAATAGGCAAAAAGCCTGGGTTTTAAAGTCAGGGGTACACACCTTGATTTGAATCCTGCCTATGCCACTTATTGCTTGTGTTGTGACCTTGGCAATTGATTTCCTCTCCATCCAGGCCCTCACCCTATTCCAAAAAATGAGGATAACATGTATACCACTCAAAAGATTTTATGTAGAATAGTGTTTGTGACTCACCCAGCATCTTACACACTTTTCCAGAAATTAGAAAAAAGAGAAAACTTCTTAGCTTTTTCAATGTTAATATCACCTTGATACAAAAACAAGATATAATCACTATAAGAAAAGAAATTTATAACCCAATCTCTTTTAACAAGATCAAAAATTTAAAATAAAGCATCCACAAAGTGAATCCTATATGAGAAGGATAATATAGGCACAAAATGCACTAATTATAAAGAAAATACTGATAAATTAAACTACAGTAAAATAAAAACTTATGTTCATCAAAAGATACCATAAATAGAATACAACTGTAAACAGACCATAGAAGAAGATTTATAAGGCAGAGATCCAGGGGTGGAAAGCATAATAAGAATATGTAAATAACTGTCGCAAGTTATTAAGGAAAAGATGCAGACAAAAACTGTTTAAAGTGGTCAAAACACTTGAACAGGTATTTCATGAGAGAGGATATGTAAATAGTCAGTTCACATATAAAATGATGTTCATTTCATTGGTCATCAGGAAAACGCAAATGCACGTCCTAACCAATGCTACTGTCTATCCACTAGAATAGCTAAAATTGAAAACACTATTCATTCCAAGTATTGGCAAGCAGGGAGATAACTTGGTATGACCACATTGGAATAATGTCAGTATCTACTATTGTTGAACATTTTACCCCTATGATTCATTTCTGGGTATATACACAATAGAAATATTTACATGTGTGCAACAAAATACATACAAGAATGTTTGTAGCAGCATTGTTTAAAATAGCCTAAACATGGAAATAACCCAATGCCTACCAACAATAGAATAGGTAAATAAACTGTAGTATATTCAGCCCTGTCTGGGTGGCTCAGTTGGTTGGGGCATCATCTCATACACCGAAAGGTCATGGGTTCGATCCCCAGCCAGAATGAGTACAAGAGTCAGCCAATAGATGTTTCTCTTTCACACCAATGTTTCTATCTCTATCTCTCTCCCTCTCTCTAAAAAATCAATAAACATATGCTGGGGTGAGGGTTAAGAAAATTATAGTATATTCATATAATATAACACATCAATGAAAAGGAAGAGCTGCTACATGCAGCAGCAGGTTGGAATCTTGCAAATACAGGATTGAGTGAAAGAAGCCACGTACACATAAAATACTATATGTGTATTAGTTTTCTATGCTGTTGTAACAAAATAGCATACATTTGTTGGCTTTAAAAAAACACAAATTTATTATCCTACAGTCCTGTGGGTTAGAAGTAAACTAAGTGTCTCACCAGACTAAAATCAATGTATCAGCAGGCTGCATTCCTTTCTGGAGGTTTAAGGTGAGATCCAATTCTTGCTTATTTGGGTTGTTGAAAAAAAATTTAATTTTTTACAGTTGTAGGATCAAAGTCCCTGCTTTGTTGCTGGCTGTCAGCTGAGCATCATTCCTATCCTCTAGAGGCGGCCACATTCCATGGCTCATATTAAAAGGCAAGAACTGCTAGTCGACTTCTCATTTACATCTTTCTCATCTACCCAGGAAAAGTTCTGTGCTTTCAAATATGTAGTGATTAGATTGGGTCCACCCAGATAATCAAGGATAATCTCCCCCACTTCAAGGTCTTTAACCTTAACCATCTAAAAAGTCCCCTTTGGCTCTGGCTGGTGTAGCTCAGTGGATTGATAGTCGGTCTGTGAACCAAAGGGTCACCAGTTCGATTCCCCAGCCACATGCCTGGGTTGCTGGCCAGGTCCCCAGTAGGGGGCACGCGAGGGCAACCACACATTGATGTTTCTCTCCTGCTCTTTCTCCCTCCCTTCCTCTGTCTAAAAACTAAAATAAATAAAATCTTAAAAAAGAAAATGGAGGAAGGCTACTGTATTAAAAAATAAAATCCCCTTTGCCATGTAAGTAACATATCCACAGATTTCAGGGATTAGGGCAATGATATCTGTCTACTCCAGCATGATTCCACCTGTGTAACATTCAAAAATAGGCAAGAAGCCCCATTAACCTACAGTGCAAGAAGAGAGTGATTGCCTTTGGGATCACATTCCTTAATGTATAATAAGGATAATGTTCATTTTAAAGGTTTGTTACAGATATTAAAACCAATAAAAGTATTAATTTCCTTGAAAGGTGTCTGCCACAAAATAGACCACCTTTTTTTTTTTTTAAGATTTTTATTTATTTATTTTTAGAGAGAGGGGAAGGGAGGGAGAAAGAGGAGAGAAACATCAGTGTGTGGTTGCCTCCCGCATGCCCCCTACTGGGGACCTGGCCTGCAACCCAGGCTTGTGTCCTGACTGGGAATCAAACCAGTGACGCTTTGGGTCACAGGCCAGTGCTCAGTCCACTGAGCCACACCAACCAGGGCAAGGCCACATTATTTACCTCCTATTTTCTTCACCTCTCCCTTCCCCAGCTTTCACCTGTAAAAATGCTGCCATCAGGACTTTTCAGGATAAGGTATTCCGAAGATTCACAGACACTGTGTAACAATGTTTGCTTTGTAATGACTATCCCCTAGAAATCAGATTTCAGCAACAATTCCAGGTGCTACTAGGGATAAGGCAAATTTGGGGAATAGTGTTCTTTAGAATGTATTTCTAACACTGCTGAAAACACAGGAAGTGCTAAATGATCTGCTCCAGCCCCATCTAAAATACCAGTTAGTGCACATTTTAGCCACATAAACCCAAATCCACCATATTATACCAATGAAATACTTAAAGTAAGGATTTCTTATCACAGATCTGCACAGAACCAGCAGTCCATGCTTATAGAACTTCATCTTTTGCAGGAAGGCTCATACTGTGCCTCTTAAAGCGTAGCACAGAGTCTAAATAGAAAGAAGTTTCATAAATATTTGTTCAATTCAGTTGAAATTATGGAGGGCTTCTGGTTGTTTGTTTTGGTTTGTTTTTTTTTTTTTCATGAAAGCTGCTGCTACCCATGCCCATGTCTTCTTGAACGTGCTATGAAAGAAACCTGTTAAAAATTCGGTTTAACATTCATCTTGCTCACTTGTTCCTCAAACTTTTCCATTGATTCCTTTTATAAACAACTCCCCTGTTTATAAAAGGTGAGTTGTATCTGAATTCATTGCAAGCCATTAATAGCCCATGTGTCAGACACTTAGATAGGTTCAAGGAATACAAAGATATAAATGCTCAGACCTTGTTTAGGAAACTTCCAATCTAGTGGGGAGACCAAGAAACGGGTGTGCAAATCTGATGTCCACCTCACCATCCTACACTGATTTAGATTGGTTTGTCTTAATTAAGAGGGATTTGTCAAGTATGGGAGTCCCTGCTAGGGTATGTCATGCTGTCAGCCTCTTTGTCACTGCAACGAGTCCACATTGGCTTTCTCTCCTGGGAAGGGCCAAAAAAAGTCTCTAACACAGGATTATCTTCTTGCCTGAGCTCAGTGTCTTTCAGCCTTGGTTGGAATCACCTGGGGAGCTGAAAGGACAGAACTTTGTACTCCTTTACACTACTCACTGAATGCTACACTTCTGACACCAGATGTGTGGTTTTCTCCTCACACTGACCAATTCTCTGACACCTGCTGGGTGTCCTATAACTTTTCTCCATTCCAACACTATCTACATGAAGATAGTGTCATATCCCACAGATTAAGGGCTCGGTCCTGCAAGACATCCCCCACTGCAGAGACCAACCCCAAACCAAGGTTGTCATCTGTATTTCTGACTAGCTATAAACCATAAATTCCCACAATCCCCTCCTAGGTTTGGTTAATTTCTTAGGCAGCCCACAGAACTCAGGAGTATAATTTCCTTGGTAGAGTACTGGTTTATTATATAAAGGATAAAACTCAGAAAAACAAAAACAACACAGATGGACAAAATACATAAGGCATGGTATTGGGAAGAGGCACAGAGCTTCCATGCCCTCTCTGGGCGTGCTGCCCTCTCAGTATCTCCATGTTTTCAGCAACTCAGAAACTCCCTGAACTCCAATCATTTAGAATTTCATGGAGGCTTCATTATATAAGTATGATTGATTAACTTATTGGCCTTCAGTGATTCATTCAACCGCCACCCCTCTCCAGAGGTCAGGAGCTGAAAGCTCACGTGGCTGCCTCGGCAGGCAGCCCTCATCCTGAGGGGCTTTCCAAAGGTCCTCTCTGTAACAGAAACTGAGATGTGGTTGAAAGGGGCTTCTTATGAGCAGCAAAAGCCACCTCTATGGCTCTTATCACATAGGAAAGTGCAAGGGTCTTAGGAGCTTTGTTCCAGGAATGGGACAAAGACCAAACACAAATTTATTATAAATCACAATATCCCAAAAACCCTAATGCCCAGGTCCCAGCCCAAACCTCCTGAGTCAAAATCTCTGAGAATGTGTCCCAGGTACCAATGTTTTTTAAAGCTTCTTTAGTGACTCCAGTGTACAGCAGCAACATTATGAACCACTATTTTTTCTTTTTCTTTTTTAAACTTGATTTTCTTCTTCATCGACCTGAGCTTTAAATGCCTCAGGTTTCTTGCATGGCAACCTGATGCAAACCTGCAGCTTCTTGGGAAGGCCAGTTCCTAGGACAGCTTTCATTTTTGATCACATTCAGGCTCAAAATTTGAAAACCAACCTTAAACCTGATGCTGTAATTTGCGGACTTTGCAAAAATTGAATTTCCTCATTCAAGACTGAGTAACTTTGGAAAGAAGATTGAAAAGAGTGGAAAGATTGCTTAAGAATCAAAGAGTTCTAACATTCATATTTTGATTGCTGGTAAATAAGAAATGAACTCATTAGAAGCTCTTAAATTGCAGGAGGTCCCTTTAAAAATGATTAGAGTACAGGTGAGCTCTAAAAAACCATATTTGAATGCCATATGTTTGTGAGTGTGTGTGTGTGTGAGAGTGTGTGTGTGTGTGTGTGTGTGTGTGTGTGATGTCCTAACCAGGTTTGCAATGAATTCAGATACAACTATGTTTACCCAATCCCCATTTCTGGTCCTTGCTGCTCCCCCACCCCCAACCCTTAGTGCACTGCCCCACCCCCCTTCCAGCCCACCCCCACAGTTTGACCCTGGCCTTTCCCTTGCTCTCCTTTTTATCTGCACCACTCCCCACTTTAGGGCTTAGCCTATCCCAACTCTCAGCAACCGGTTGGCATGGAAACATTAGATGAGCCTGCCTGCTGGGAGAGATATTC
>PVJD01008879.1:0-68123 GCA_004026545.1 Mormoops blainvillei
AGTGGGAAGGTGGGGGCCTGGTGTAGCAGCCACTCCTCTGAGAGAGAAGGCCTCAGACATTCAAGGACATCTCTTCTTCCTGGCCAGGTACCTGCAGGAAGTCATCAAGTTGTCTCAAGAGTGTTTGAGTTCAGAAATCTCTTCCTCAAAACCAGTGCATGAGGCTAACCAGCTATGAGGCCTCAGGACTTGTGAAAGGCTGAATATTGCCCCCACTAAGCCCCCAAAGCAGCCTCTGCCCTAATCCCCAGAACCTGTGACTATGTCACCTTACATGGTAAAAGGGACTCTACAAGTAAGTTAAGGATCTTGCGACAGGAGAGTTTTCTTGCATTATCCAGGTGGGCCTGATACAATCACAAGGGTGCTTATAAGAGGGAGGGAGGAGGAGCTTAGAAAGTGAAGGCAATTTGGCAACAGAAGCAGAGATTGCCATGGTGTAGCCACAAGCCAAGGAGTGTGGATGCCTCTAGAAGCTGAAGAGGCAAGGAACATATTCTCCCCTGGAACCTTCAGAAGGAACCACCCTCTGGGCACCTTGATTTTTAACTCTGTAAGACTTATGTGTGGACTTCTGACACCCATACCTGTAAGAAGATAAACGTATGTTCTGCTAAGCCACGTGTGTTACTGTCATTTGTTATAGCTGCAGTTGGAAGCTAATACAGGACACACATTTTTGGAGCTCAGTTTCTTCATCTGTAAAATGAAGGGCTTTGGACTAAACACTGTTTAACGCCTTTCTAACTCTGATAATAGAAGACCTACTAAAATTCTATTTATGTTCCAGGCCCTGTTCTAAGTCCTTTATATGCATTACTTCTTTAAATCCCAGAACTATAAATCTGTAAGTCATTAAGATTCTGGTCACCCATTACAATGTGTGAGTTTTTTCCCCACACCAAGAAGCAATTCTCTGACACCAGCTGGAATGGCCTACACTTCAACTCCATTCCGGCATTATCTATCCAGAGATAACATCAGACCCCACCGTTAAGAGCTCAGTCCTACAAGACCAGTGCCTCCCCACAACTTCAGACCCCAGTTCCCTGGCAAGTCTAGGTTGTCACCTGTACTTCTGACCAACAGTTATAGATTGGAAATTTCCACTATCCCCTCCTTGGGCTCAATTAATTTCCTAGAGAGGCTCACAGAACTCACAAACATTCTTCTTATCAGAGTAACAGTTTATTATGAAAGGATTTAATTCAGGAATAAACAGGCAGGAGAAATTCATCAGACACTGTACAGGGAAACGGCATAGAGCTGCCCCACTCTCTCCGCATGCACCGTTTCCCCAGCACCTCCGTGAGTTCACCAGCCCAGAAGCTCTCCAAACCCCGTCCTGTTGGGTTTCTATGGAGGCTTCATTACAGAGGCATGACTGATTAACTCGTCGACCACTGGCGATTGAGTCAACTTCCATCATTTCCAAAAGTCCCCTTATTAACACAAGAGATACTTACAGCTCTCATCACTTGGGAAATCCCAAGGGCTTAGGAGCTCTGTGCTAGAAACGGAACAAAGACCAAATACATATTTCTTATTATAAGTCACAATATCACCAGTATGTAGTATTAGCATCCCTTCACAGACCAAGGAAACAACCAAAGTCCGGAGAGGTCAAGTAACTTGCCCAAGGTTACAAAGTCGTAAGTGGCAGAGACAGTGCCCAGATTTGAATCCAACGGGTCTGGCACTAAGGAACCTGTGCTCTTAACCACTAAGCAAGGCCAATATTGATGTCCTGTTCACAGAAGAGGAAGTCCAAGACCCAAGTCACAATGACATGGCTAGATAGTAGCAAATCTAAATCTTCTAAGGACAGGCTGTTCTCAAAGTCTATCCCATTCCCAAATTTCCAAAGCATATTTGGACAAAGATGAGAACAATGAGCGTCCAACTGCCCTCATATTTCTAGAACCCAAATCTTGCTCAGGCACCCTATCTCTGTTCTCCCCTGTCTAGCCTTCCTCAAGTCCCCGGCTCTGTAAATGGAGTGAAATAAATTAACTACATAGATGGGTTCTCTCCCTCTCCTTCACCCAACCTCACCAACTCAGTCTCCAGTCTGCCACCATAAATCACTGGCAATTCAAAAAATGGTTCCTGAGAAGATGAGCTCTCCTATGTATAAATTTCCATCTCCTCCACACAGGTCTTCCTTTTCAGAGGGGAAAAAAAGCTTTATTGGTGTTAGCACATTTATGAGTTTAAATAAAAACAAATACATCTCTATTGACTGCAGTTATTATGCGCAGTTTCATGCAATGTAAGTGCTTCAAATAAAAATAGATTGGTTGGAGTGAGTCTGCATCAGTTCCAATAACGCTGCAGCCAGTATCGGCAGCGTGTGTGTTTCAGTTAACATTCCCCGGGCTCGCAGGAGGGGAAGCACATTGCTGCATGGAGCGTCCAGGCTCCGTTTTCTGTCTAAATGCTCCAGGTAGGTGTGAATGTTTATTAGTGTCATGAAACGCGTCTGGCGGGCAAAGCCTGGCCTTCACATAAGAGATCAGAGTACAATTGTTAAGGATAGGACAGACTGGATGGAAAGGGCAAATCCTGCAGCGTGTGAGCCCAGTACTGACCCATCAAATGTATATGCAGCACCTACCGTATGCCTACCACCTGAGCAAGGGCTGACTCAAGCCCGAATATTTAGAATTACTTACTGAGGCCTTCGTCCTGAAGGAAAGAGATAGCACCTCTCTGTTCTGACCATTGTTGATTCTCTCATATTAAGGGCATGGGCTTCGGCATTGAACTACCTGGATTCAAATCCCAGCTTCATAATTTAAACAAGCTTCACAAAGTAAACAAGCACTTATGGGGCACCAACTGTATACCAGGACTCATTCTAGGTGCTGAGGCTACATACAACATTGAATCTCTTCTATGAAGTTTATATTCTGTATTAAGACATATTTTGCCCCTAGGAAGACAGGCCACTTGAGCCTCAGATTCTTCATCAGTAAGATGGGGGTAACAGCACCTGCTTCATAGGGATGTTGGGAAACTTGAATGAGAAGATGCACTTGTTGCGCTAAAATACATTTTAGCACAGGGGCTGGCACACAGTAGGGCTGAATGTCAGCTCCTGGCATTATCATTGTCAGTATGGACACTGTGCATCCACAACTTCAGATCCCTTGTCCCCATCTCTTATTCCAGCCTCCGCTGCAGCAAACAGCTCAGTGTGGTCCCTAAGAGGTTCACACAGGTGCAACCTGACATCCCGTTTACCTTAGGTCCATACCTAGGACTTCTCACCTCCCACCTAAGGCTCCTCTACTCACTCCATGCCGAGCCTTGGCACCCATGCACGTGCAACCTGGAACTGCAGTGGAGTCAGTGGGGTGGGGATCACTTTTGACTATGGTGTTGTGAATTGAACTGCATCCCTCAAAAAGATGTATTGAAGTCCTACCCCCTGTGACATAAGAAACAGGTATGCTCCCATTTCCCAGTGCATGGCTCCTAAAACTCTTGCAATCTCCAAGTGCTAAGTGTCTGTTGTATACTAATGAGATGACTGGTGGTTGGGGCCTCCTGGGTAGCCTCAGTAAAGGGGGGCTTCTTGCCAGGGAAACAAACCAAGCGACTAGAGGGTTGGAAACTTTCAGCCCCACCCACCCCCACCCCTAGAGAGGGGAGAAGGGCTGGAGGTTGATCTAATCAAGCACAGCTAAGTTGATGAAGCCTTCGTAAATATCCCAAAAGTGCTGGATCCCAGGTTGGTGAACACGTGGAGGTGCTGAGAAGCACACCCTTCTCTCATACCTTACATCTTCCCCATCTGGTTGTTCTTGAGTTGTACCCTTTTATAATGAACTGGTAACCTCACAAGTAAACTGTTTTCTGAGTTCTCTGAGCCATTCTAGCAAATTATTGAACCTGAGGAGACAGTTACGGGAACCTTGGATCCACAGCCAGCCTGTCAAAGGTGCAGACGACAGCCTGGACTGGTGATTGGCATCTGAAAGGAAGGGGGACAGTCCTAACCTGTAAGATCTGACACCAGCCCCAGGTAGTGTCAGAAATGAGTTAAATTGTAGGACATCTAGCTGATACTGGAGAACTGCTTGAAATGGGAGGGGAAAACACACATTCAGTTCAGAAGTAAAGTATTAAGAGTAGTTCTGTGAGTAGAAGGAGAAACAGAATTTTCTCCATCACCACTCTGCCTGTAAGGGTGACCTCATTTGGAGGTAGGGTCTCGGCAGATGTGACTTAGTTAGGATAAGGTCATAATTGATTGGGGTGCTTCCTAAATCCATTGGTTAGTATCCTTATAAGGAGAAAAGGACTTGGAGGACGCAAACACGTGCGTGTGCGCATGCGCGCGCACGCACACACACACACACACACACACACACACACACACACACACACACACACACACACAGGGGAGACAGCCAAGAAAAGATAGAGGCAGAAATTACAATGATGCTGCTACAAACCAAGGAGCCCAAGGATTGCCAACAACCACTAGAAGCTGGAAGAAGCAAGGAAGGATTCTCCCCTAGAGCCTTTAGAGGGAGCATAGCCCTGCCAACAACTTGATTTCAGACTTCTAGGCTCCCAGACTGTGAGAGAATGCGTTTCTGTGTTGGCAATAATTTATTATGGGAGTCCGAGGAAACTAACACACATGGGAAGTAGAAGTGGATGGATAGATGCTTCTTCCTCTCCCACTCTGGATAGATGATCCTGGGGCATGTTTCATATGGCCTCTCAGAGTCCCATTGGTCTATCATCTGGTTACCCATAGCTGTGGTTAACTCAGTAATGCATCCTGGTTGGGACTCTCCCTCCTTCTTGCTTTATTCTTCCTGTCCCTCACTCCTGGCCCCTGGGATCATGCCACAGAAAAGGACTCCCACATAAGCCATTTGTCTCAGGCTCTGCTTTCTGAGAAACCCACGTTAAGACAGCTGGTACCTAGTACATAGTTGACATTAAATAAATGTTTGACTAAGTCAATGAATAAAGATATGAATGAAGACCCAATCCTGCCTTCAAGGGGCTTTTAAACAAATTGTCAATATAAAACAAACACAGTATAAGAAAATAAATCATAGTCCTGGCTGGTGTAGTTCAGTGGATTGAGAGTCAGCCTGCAAACCAAATGGTCAACTGTTTGATTCCCAGTCAGGGCACATGGCTGCGTTGCAGACCAGGTCCCCAGTAGGGGGCATGAGAGGCAACCACACATTGATGTTTCTCTCCCTCTCTTTCTCCCTCCCTTCCCCTCTGTCTAAAAATAAAAAATAAAAATCTTTTAAAAAAATAGGAAAGAAATTAGAGGGACATGAGTTAATAAAAAGAAGAACTTGAAATTGCCAGCTGCTGGACCCAGCAGAGATAGTAAGAGGGAGCAGCGATTTCTAACATTTTCTATGGCTCTGATCCCTGTCCCTTCCACACATATGTAGCTCAGCGTTCTTAACTGCAAACAACAGAATCCACTCTGACTAATTTAAGAAGAAAGGGACTTTATTAAAGGATATTAGGGAGCTCATAGAATTTCCAAGGGGCCCAGTCTGAAGAAGAATATCTGATCATATTATATATGTTTCTCTGGTGACTGCAAAGCCAAGAGAAAAATACCAGCCACAAATCCAACCCTGCTGACCAAGCAACCAGACAGGCCCGGGAAGTCCTCATCTTGGGGGAGGTCACTCAGATCCACAGGTGGGCCAGGTAGAGGGCACTGAACCAACTAAACCTCACTGCCCTGGGCCCTGCGTGAAAACTCCAAACCCTCCAGGCAAGCTGATTGTCCTCTGTTTGCTAGAGCTTTCAGATGTTACTAAAAGATCCCAAGCTGTCCTACTGGTAAGTAGCTAAACCACGATTCCAGTCTAGGGTCCAGATCCTTGACGCTCAAAGTATGATGGGTAGATAAGCAGTGGAAGCATCACTAGACTGGATAGAAACACTAAATCTGGGGCTCCACCCCAGTAAATTTAATTTAAGATATAAATCTGGGCCTCCAAGCAAGAGTGGTTAAGTCAAATCCAAGGTTTAACAGGATCCCCAGGTGATCTCTGTCCATGTTGACGTTGGAGAAGTGCTGGTCTGGTCCCCTTCCTCAACCCTGATGGTTTCCAAATCTAGTTAATCATTATAATCCCCTAGAGAACTTTTTAGAAGGAAATATTCCCAGGCTCCAACCCTGATGAGCATATTTACTAGGCCTGGAGTAGGGCCCAGGCCACTGTGTTTCTGTTTTTAAGTTCCATGGAGGTTCTTGTGATCACTAGGTTTGGGAACCACCAGCCTCCAGTGTACAACTGTCACCTCTCAGAAACATCGTCAGTCAGCACTGCGGGAACCACAGGAAAACTAGGAGACCCCTACAGATTCCTGGTCCCACTCCCAGAGATTCATATCTTTTAAGGTCTGGACAGAGCCACCCTAAGACTACAGGAAGCCCCAGGTATTCTTACTGTGGGGACATCACCCCACCTTGTTAGGAACATATTAAAAGCCATCAGCATCCCACACTGAATATAAATCCTACGTAACTACATGAGAGTGAATTGACTTGTAAACGAGTGGACGGTTACATTTTCTAGACACTTAAGCATTTTTTAATTTTGATTTAGCAATTTTCTTTTCACTTATTGTGGGTGGTGTTTTTTTTCCTCCTCGGGGCTCAAATGTTTCCACAGGCCCCTGAATAGCTTGTAAGCTTTTCTGCCATGAGCTGCACCGGAAGTGCTGAGCTGAGCGGCTGTAATGGTGCAGAGCCTGGAAAGGACTCAGAACTCTGCCCTTTAACAAGAACCCCAGGGGGACTTTGGGGAGGTGACCCTCAGACTGTTCAGACCACTGGCCTTCAGAGAAGTGAGGGCGGGTCTCCAGGATGAGCCTGCATCAGGATTGGCTGGCTGGGAGGAAAAGCCACCTGCCCTGGGAGGAAGAGGGAGGACGAGAGCCCTGCTGACTGCCTGAACATCCCGTGATTCCAGAGAAGCCCCCTGGCCAGGGCATAGCCCTGTAAGGATCACCTAACACAGAGGACACAGCTTGCAGCCAGCGCTGTAACTGCGTGTGCCATTCAGCATTGCTCAGTCGCTATCCCCTGGACCCCAACTGGCCCAACACCAGGAAAAACCAGCTTAACTTGAAAGGATCAGAGGAGTATTACAAAGTGCATAAGCAGTCTGGAAGCAGACAGTCGTAGGAAACAGGATTATTTCGTTTGGAAAAAAGGCCAGATCACCCATGATGGTCTCCAAGCAAATGGTGAATGATCGCGTGGGCACAAGACCTCCCCGCTGAGCCTGGGCAACCGCGCTTGGCAGGAAGCCCAGCGGGACAGGCCTTCCAGAGCCTCTTTCTGAGGTCTGAGGATCTTCCTGGGGGATCTCACAATCCACAGAAGCCCAGGGTTGGGATGGAGGGATGAACCTAAGCAGGCTCTCAGACCTATTCCCAGCTAGTCCTCATGGGATCCAGGCCTGGAGCCTGAGGGGTGGAGGAGATGCTGGGAATTAAAAGCGAAAGGGGGCATCTCAAGAGAAAATTCTGAGATCAGAACAGACGCAGAAGTGCTTTAGGACACTACATCCCCTCGGAGCGCGACCCCAAATGTGCCTTCAGAGGAGTTCTCTACCTTCACCCTGTTTCCGCCAATCCCTGACTCAGTGCAGACTTGGGGGCAGCCTTGGGGGCTCAGGGGCTCCAGGGAAAGGATGGGCAGGCCTAAAAAAGCTCAGAAGGTAGTGATATCCACTGGCAAACAGTGAAGGGGGTGGTACCTGGTAAGGGACTCAGGAACCAGAGCCAGAGGTGCAGAGCCGAGGCTGTGGGCCAGCTCTGCCCCATCACTCAGGAGCCCTGCCCCCAGGCACTGCCAGATGTGCCCGGGACAGAGGCGCTTTGCAGGGCTAAGGTCCCAGGTAAGCAGGTAAAGTCAAGAGTCAGGAAACAGGTCGTGGCCGTCCACGTGACCCATCAATACTCTTATAGCTAGCTATAAGGCCTGGGAAACAGGCTGCCGGCGTGTACAATGAGTGGCGGTGACCAGATGGCCATCACGGGATCAAAAGGGGAGCTTAAAGGCGCTGACCTTGATTCTTCCCTGACTGGCAGATGCCCAGGTACCACCTGAAAGAGCAAAGTCACACAGTCTACAGATGTGAACGAAATCGAGAGAGAAAGGAAGCCTCTAACACTGACCCTAGTGGCAGCTATGAAGCCAGCTGGGTGATTAATATACATTAACTCAATTAATCCTTCCCAACCCCTCCAAAGACAGGCATGGTTAGTCTCCCTTTCAGGGGAGGAAAGAGGCATAGAGAGGTTTCATCTCTTGCTCAAGCTACACAGCCAGTATACAAAGAAGCTTGTATTGAACCCACTTTGGTCTACTAGGTCCTTAACCCTGTGCTTTCCGGGCAGCTCCGCTGGCAGAACTAATGAAAAAAAGATGGAAATGGGTCCTGCTGTGACCACCCGAGGCTCTACGGCACTGTGTCCATAAAGCCCTCACAATGTGGGAACAGGAGAAACTCATCCTTCATTATGCCGATGCGGAGTGACACAGAGATCAGGAGGCAAACACTGGGCTCCGCTCTCTACCCGCAACCTGCTGAGCAGCCAAGGGGCCACCGCCTACCTCCCTCTGCCGGACACTCCCTCAGGGGGCCAGGACCCCTAGTGTCCAGTGGGCTAGCTGTGCCACAACCCAAAGGAATGGCGGGGCCCCCAATGACACCAGACCCCAGCCCTCCACTCTGCACCATTCTACCCATTTCCCACCCCAACACACACGCTACAAACCAATGACCCCACATTTGGCTTCTGTAGCCACACTGGCTCCAGGGCTGCAGGGCTCTGTGGCCATGGAGACAGATGGTCCCCTTGCACATGGCTGGACTTGGATCTGGGTGGTAATGGACAAGCATCATTGACCAGGATGGACGGGTAGCCACAGAGAATGAGAACGAGGTACCAGCTCCCACCCCTGTCCCACCTCCTTTTGCAGGAACAGCTGTCACCTCCCTTTCAAGGCAAGGGAGGGCAAGGACACCTCAGATAGCTATGTCCGTCCACCCCACACGCTCCCTGCTGCCGCTCCCAGGCTGAGCACCAGGCCAGGACACCCAGGAAGCAACAGAGCCACAGCCCAGCACCTTGGGTGCCCCTGTAGTATCTCTTTCCTCCCTGCCCGCCTCACCAAACACCTCTCGGTGCTTATTCTACTGTGACAGAATGACCCTTCTGTTACTGCATTGTCACTACTATTGAATAGGTTTATAATTATGGTTCAAGAAGCACACCAAGCATGTTACAGAAAAGGGTGTTGTGTACAAGGTGCATCGTGTATATATGGAGAATGACATCAGAATGTGACATGGCTGACCTGGAACACAAGGGCTACACCTTATTTTTATTTTCTTTCTTTCTAAATGTACTCTATTTGCCTTCTACTACATGCTTTATTCATTTAGAGCCAATTGGCATGTCATGGCCATGGGCCCTCTTTGTATGTTGAGAGTGAGGTCCATCATGTAGGTCACTCATAATGATGAACACCACATGCCACTGATCCCCTAGGGACCGGGGATGTCCTCAGACCTGAAGCAAGACTTCATTAGAAAGTACCAGAAAGGTGTATGGACAAGGAAAGACCCCCGAGATCCACGGAAACAACCTGGCTGGGGTAGGGTCAGAAATCTGGAAACCCAGACGTGTTTCTATCTTATAGTGTGTGCATTTCTGCCTTTGGTTTCCTCTACATGCTCGGGAGAATCCTGAGTCTCTGCATCTTTCAGCTGCACTTGGACTGAGAAAAGACTTTTGCCTGTGCTGGAGCCCAACCTTTAAACGGGGGAAGATCCTGGCCCAGAACCACTGTTTCAGCGACTAAGGAGACTCTCTCCCACTAAAGACCCCAGAGGCTCAGTGAGACCTTGAACTGCACCATGCTTCCCTCCCGCAAGGCTCTCCTGACAGTGCAGAAATGTTTGCTTTCGTTTTAATAAGGATTAATACACTGGGATGGTTTTAATAAGGGGTATGAGTCATTTATGTGAGTACACATATACCCCCCGACCCCACACACACACACACACACCAGCTTCATTCAAACCAGCTGACCACTCTCTATCTCTCTCTCTCAGGAATACTCCTCAGTCACCAAATAGCAGGGCGCCCTCGCTGCTCCCTTGGGCACCATCCACATGGTCGTCTCTGCGAACCACACCCCTTTGCCTGTCACAGACCTGAGGTCAGCTGTCTGCAGCCTGCTCCCTGGTTTTGTAAGTAAAGTATTGCTGAAATAAAGCCCTGCCCTTTCATTTACAAGTTGTCTGTGGCCGCTTTCACGGCGCAACAGCAGAGGTGAGTTGTCGCAACAGAGACCCTATGGCCTGCAAACCAAAAATATTACCTGGCCCTTTGTAAGTCTGCCATCCTCTGCCATAGACCAGGATGTGAATGCTGCTTCCTGTAGCATCATCATTGTGTGATGAGCAGCCCTAAGAGGGATTGTAAGCAGGGGCAGCCCAGGGCAGAAGTGGGGCTCAGACGGGGCAAACACAGCTCAGGTCACCAACCACCAACCCCCCCGCCCCGCCCCAGCACATCTCCCCTCAGGCTCAGCACCCTACTCCAAAGGCAGTCAAGGGGCAGTGATCTTGGCACAGAACTTCAAATTCTGCAGTGTGGAGTCAAGCCAGCTTGGGAATCATAAAACAAGCCTTCCGGGATTACATTTCCTCATCTGCCAAATGGTACTGATAATAGAATCTCTCTAATAGGAATGCTGCGAGGATCAAATTAGGTACCGGCTACCTGCGGCGGTGGCGGTATCAGTAATAGTCGCAGTGGCACCCACTGCTTCACGCTAGTGAAGGCAGCATCCGCTCCCTGCCCCGACAAGAACATGGGACTGAAAGGCCAGACCCCAGGAGGACTTCGCTCACAGCCCAGCTCCTGGAAACCAAGGCAGACTTGGAGGCTTCCTTTGGCTGCAGGGGGCCTGCTGCAAGGTGTTAATTCTCTGGAATGATTTCAACAAGAGTCATTTTCTCAGGAATATCAGATTCCCTAAGTGTACAGTACACTTGCATGTGCAAAACTAAGTAAGAAGACTCAGAATATCTTCAAATTTCTTATGTAATTGTTATGAATGGGTGGGCCAGAATTATACGACGTCTTCCTATTTCCTAACATTTTCAAGATCCTCAGATTAAGCTCTATTTTTTTTTAATTGAATGAGTTTTATAAACTGATCCCGTAGACAGGATCTCCAAGACGCCCTGTCACAAATGGGCAAACACCGTTACCCTGCAGGTGGGCAACCCCAAAGGAGGAGAGGGACAGTTTTAAAGAAGAGGCCGGCAGGTAAGCAGGGTGAAACAAGAAACATGGGTTCTGGAGAATTCCAGATCAAAGAGGTTCCTAAATATTTTTCCCTTCCATGAAATGGTTTACACAGTTACATACTTTTCTGCAAATCTTCCCATTTCTTCAATGTTGTTTTAGTTTTGCTCAATTAGCTGCTAACACACTTTTAATACCTGTTCATCTTCCTTTTTAAAAAGACATTACTGACCAAAGATCTGCACATCACTGCAGTCCCAGCTGAGGGCTGGGAAACGGAACTCTGTGATACCACATTCTCTCAGTTCTGATAAACTTTTAGTCATAAAAGTCATTATTGATTTAATAACCACTCTTGGGGAAAGATGAAGCAAAACACTACCCCCTAAAGTATATAATTATTATAAGACACGACATGATTTCAGACACATTAAAATGGCGAGGGGGGGGGAGTCTTAGACTAGAGAAAATAAGAAAAAGTTACAACAGCAACAATAATTACTATTTATTGAGCAACTACTCTGTTCTGAGGGCTGTACTAGGTGCTTTTCCTGGGTTTTCTCATTGAATCCCTACCCCCTTGTAAAGTAGATATCATTGTCACGTTTTACAGATAAAGAGACTGAAACATGGGAGTCTTGCTCCCTAGAACGGCTGAGCCCCAAAGTAGCCAAATGCAGAGGAGCACAGGCCCACACTTTTCACCTTTCGCCACACCAAGAACTGGCCCCCGGCTTCCGCCCAAGACCTCAGCCAGAAACCTTGTCCCTAAAGTGTAGACAGCCCCACTCCTTCTTCCAAAGGAACAGGCCAAGAGCACAGCCACTGAGTGATGCCTGGCCCCTCCTTACCCTTAAGTGCTCCGGAGCCTCCCTGTTCAATCAAATATTTAAGAAAATGCACCCAGGTGATGATTATTAAAACTAGGATTGGAGGAAGCAGGTGTCAGCAAGACACAGTAAGATTGCGGGAAAGGTGGTCATAGCTCCCTCCCCTGCAGATGGAGGTGGCAGGCAACACCCCTCCCTAATCCTGTCCCCAGAGCAGTGCCCTCTGCAGATGCCATGCCATCCACACCAACCCCTTCCTGTGCAAGCTGCCTGCTAGTCACTTGGCTTTCTCTAAGGCTACCTCCCCCACAGTCCTCGGGAGCTTGTCAGGTAGAGCTAGAAATTAGCTTCAGTTAGTCTCCTAATTGCAGGTATCAAGCAGGAAGCTGATCAATCCGGCCACAGGCAGCAGAGAAGGGATCAATTCCAGCCTGGCCGATGTCCCCAGCTTTTCATCTGCATGACCCAAAGGCAGTGTCATGAGGCCATGGTAGCAGGGGAATGCCAGTGCTTGAAGCAGGCTTCTAGTTGCCCGTAAGTAATTGATACAAAACTTCCTGGGACTTACCCCATCCCCTCCCCTTACAGCCCAGAAAAGGAGGCATGACAGGGAATGGGGCAATCCCACTGGCCGTTAAACAACCCTATTTTTGTGCACATTCTCATCCTGATTTGCCAGGTACAGAAGAAATCACCTGCCCAAGGTACACAGGAAGTGGCAAAGCTTAGATTCAAATCCAGTTCTGTCCAACTCCTAGCCTCGTCCAGTTTCAGTTAAACACTTACTGCATGTCCGCTATGCACCAAGCCCTGGGCCAGGAGCTGCAGGAATAGGAAAATGAATCAAAGATAGTACCTACCCCTGAGAAACATCAGTCTACTACTCCACTAGTTCCCATGCCTGCCTGCATATTTAGAATCATCGGGAGAGGATATTTTAAAATAAGGATTCCTGGCCCACATTCCAGGAGATGCTATTTTTGTAAGTTTAGAGAGGGATCCAAGAAATCTACAGTTTAGGACAGAATTTTCTCATATGTACATATATATAAATAAATAAATATATCTCTATATACACATACATATATAAAACATTTACGTAAATAATGGGATTGTATGAGTGAAATTTACTTTGAATTGGGGGAGGAGGGGGTCAGCAGTTAGCAAATTAAGTTTTTGTAATTCAGCACCAGGCTCCCAGTGCTGAAACTGCAGCCAGGTCTGGGCACCCGGCACTACACAGCACTGCCCCCAGCACAGTGACGCCCACTTTGATGAGGGACGGCAGTGGAGCAGGAAGAATGTAGCTGGCGAGTTCACTCACACTAAGATTTTAGAGGCTTAATAATATGCCACTCTACCAAGATACTCCCATTTTAAAATAGAGCCTCATGAAGAAGGCACTGTCACCCCAAAGGAATGAATCCCAAATGGTAAAATATAGGTACCAGTGGAGCTGTTGCGAGGCAAGAGAGTCTCTCAACTTCTAACAGCACAGTAGCTGTGCATGAGAAAGGAACCAGGGCCTCACCCAAGTTCCATGAGGCCTTGTCCAGAGCTGTGGGTGGGGCCAGACGCTTCATCACTGACACAAGATGCTGTTCATGCTTCAGTTCTATCAGATTTCAGGGAGGGTAAGGCCTGGTGATTTATAGGCCAACCACCTGGTGGCAGCTGGGCTGTCTGCAACAGCCAGCCAGTTCTGGACTGCCTCAACCCAAATACTTACTCATCTTCAAATCTATCAGCCAAGTGCAAAGCCCTCCATGGGAGAAGGGCACCACATTGGGAACAGCAAGGGTCCCTGGGGAGTCTGGAAGGGTCCCAATAATCAGTGAGATGGAGCATCTATCCTGTACCCAGCTCCAGGTTAGACCCTAGCAGTTGAAAAAAAAAGAAAAGAAAGAAAAAGAGAGAGAGAAAAAGAAAGAAAGAAAGAAAGAAAGAAAGAAAGAAGGAAGGAAGGAAGGAAGGAAGGAAGGAAGGAAGGAAGGAAGGAAGGAAGGAAAAAGAAAAGAAAAGAAAAGAAAAGAAAAGAAAAGAAAAGAAAAGAAAAGAAAAGAAAAGAAAAGAAAAGAAAAGAAAAGAAAAGAAAAGAAAAGTAATAACACCCCTATTCTCAGGGACCCTGTGACCTAGCTGGGAAGACAAACCCATCTGTCAAACATGAAGGCAAGAGAGAAGACAATGAGCAAGCCAAGTGACTCTTGGAAATCATACCCTAACAGGGTGAATGAATAATCTAGTAACAGCCTAGATGACAGCTAATATCTACATAGGCACCATGTGTCAGGCACTGTTCTAAGCACTTTATGTGCATTATTAATTCATTTAACCCTCAAAGCAACCCTAGAAGGATGTGCCTTGAAAAAAAAAACAAAAAACCCTGAGGCTCAGAGATGTTAAGTAACTTGCACAAGTCACACAGCTAGCAAGTACTAGAGCTGAGATTAATCCCAAGCAATGTGACTCCAGAGCAACAGTGTACTGACAAGTGCTTAAAAACTGTCTTGCCAGGAGGCACGGCCCTGTTGTATTTGCCAATTTCCATGGTGTAAATATTCTTCCCATGCCAGTTTCAAGCTACCAGTGTGGCATCACTGAACACAGAGCTAGGAAGAGGTGGGCAACAGTACACCATCATAGGGTATTCCCACCACACAGACACAATAGACATAAGCAACTTCAAGAGCATACGTGATGGTCAAGCATCATAAAGTAATTAGGAAGTGATGAGTTTGGGTACTTATTACTTTTGTCATATAATTTATTTGTAAGTCATAAAATTTAGTTCTTAATAATGACTTTAATAATCAGCTCCCAAAATTCCTAAAAATTTGGAATTTGGCTCTCACAAGTTGGTGTGCTCGGGCTCAAGCACCAGCTGACCCAGAGTTACTAAATGATATGAGAGCAAGGGCTGGAGGAGGGTGCACTGCCATTCTGGGGGGATTTTCCTAGAAAGAAGACCAAGCCAGTCATATGTGGAAGAGAGAATTTTCATAAGGGAATCTTCTTTAACAAACAGAGCTGTCCAAAGATAGATCAGACTTCCTAGGTAGATACCGAGGCCCCGGCCACCAGAGAAATCCAAGACTAGACAACTGGTCAACAACTATGAGGAGACTGAAAGCTCCAGATAGGTTGTTAGATTAGAACAGTATTTTCCAAACTGCAGTTTGAAACTTGGTATTCAGATATTGAGTCACAGAATCAATTCAGTGAGTTGTAGGGTCAGCATTTTTAAATTAAAGAGAAAATGTAGACATATTAAGGGTAAATACTGCTTTCTAAAACTTTTGTTATACATTAATTTACTTACTATGTATGTGTATATGTATGAATAATGTATATATATGCACATTGGGTCATCATGTAAAATATATTTTTCGCTATTAACATAGTATTATATAATAGTATGTAATACATTACACACTATATCATCATAAACAGCATATATTATATACTATTATACAGTATATTATTTTTACTATTACTTCATAATTAAAGAAGCTTGAGAAGTATTGGAATAAATGATAACCTTGAGATTCTATGATTCATATGTCTCTGGCCATCATTGGACAGCTACATCCTCTCTCTCCGACAGGACAAGAACAGGGGTGGGAACTGAGGGGTACACACATCTCCAGCCCCTGGCCCTATTACCTGGCCCATCGATTGTCCTTAAGAACACATCAGTGAAGGGGACAGTGATGGAAATGATCATAAGAAATGTTTTCCCTTCCAGGATGGGAGCTCCGTCACATGCAAGTCACGCAGGAAGAATTAAGCCTGAAAGATGCTCTTCCACAGCAGCTGGTCCCCGGCATCGTCCTTCAGAGGACAGGAAGTGCTCTGTAGAGCCCACCCTGACCACGAGAGCTCTGCTGGGACTTACGGGTGGAGACGGGTGAAGGAGGGGCTCACAGACGGAGACCAACAAGAGCCTTGTGCGGAACAGTTCCTGGAGCTTCTCGGAAAGCAGGTGGGAAGCCTGTGCCAGGAAGGAGGGTAAGCTCACACCCAGTGCTAAGGGGAGAGACGCAGGATACAGTGGCCCACAGTAGAGAAGTGACATAGAAAACTGAGAGGAGGAAGGAGAAAGGAACAGGTGAGATGACAGGTGTTGTTTAGTTATGAAAAGCCACGTGATAACAGATGACACAGTACCCAGGATTTGGACTCTTGTGACTGTTTACATTATGACTGTTTCCCCTTCTAAATTTGAAAGTCCATGAGTACCAAGACTGATTGACTGGTCTGTCCCTGGCACCTCCTCAAAGAACAATTAAGTATTTGTTCCCTCAACAGGCAGCTGAGCTTATGAAGGTGGGGTCTATTATAACAGGGAGACCCATTGCCTATCCTAAACTAAAACTGCCTCCCATTTTGAGAGTGACTAACAGATTATAGCCCCAATCATGCTGGTGCTGGGGCAAGGACTAGAATCCATCTGTTCACCTTCTGAGATGTATTTTTGAGACCCACTTATGTCCCAATTGCTCTTCCAGGTGACCAAATATTGTTAGCCAAGCCAAAGTCTGGTGGGGTGGCCTTGCTCCTATATTCACAGAACTGAATCCAACAGGTCAGTCAGCCAAAACCCAAGGAGAAGGTTCATCTCTCAGCTGACTTAAAGGGGTGGTTGTAGAACTTGGAAGGCAATAGGGAGTGTGTTTCACATTTCCCGTTCCCAGTTCTCTCACCTGTACCTCAGAGAGTGTTGAAACAGAAAACTCTGGCCGACAGGATCAGAGCAGGGTTGAGGATACTTTGCAAAAAGGGGATACAAGGCAGACCTAGGAGCACCGCACACAGAGAGACACCTGCCCTAAGAGAGAACTTTCAGAGGAGGCTTGGGAGGCAGGGGCTGCAGCGGGGACAGTAGAGCCAACCTGCAGAGCACAGCTCCCCAGCCAGGACTCAACAGGCTCTGAAGCATGCGACAGGAAGGCAGAATTAGAAGTGAAAGAAGCCGGCTCTCAGCCTTTCACTTTGTCCTTCATGAACTGGGAAATTTCCTGAACTTCCCTGACACTCAATCCCCCTGCCTGTAAAAGGGAGATACCATGATCCACGGTCCAGAATCATTTTAAAAGTCATGAATATAAGTGTCAGGCACATAGCAGACATGCAATGAATAGTCATGATGTCAACACTGAAAACTGAGGGGCCATCATATTCCTTATTCCCAGCCACACCAACACCAAAGAGTCCTTCAGGGCAAGTGGTTAGCACCCGCTACCTTGAGCAACCAGGTTTGGTGACAGATGCACTGATGTGCCTTTTTCTGAACCCTACCCTCCCTTCAGCGTCTCTCACTCCTCTTCCTACACGCCGTTGCTTCCCTTCACTCCCTCATTTTAAGGTGTTGGTTATTTTCCCTTTCTTGCTCCCACTCCTTTATTCTTTTCTCTCCTGAGACCCTCCCTTCTCATTCCTTGGGTAAGTGGATCTCTTTTTTCTTCCTTCCCCAGATACCTAAGATTACTCCCCATCTCACTCTGTATAGCTCATACTCAAAGCACAAATGAAACCAATAAAGAATGGAGGACTATCTAGTTCCATCATGGTTGTTTTGTTTTGTTTTGTTTTGTTTTTGTTTTTTGGGGGTTTTTGTTTTGTTTTGTTTTGTTTTGCTTTTGCTTTTTCAATGTTCAGTCCACTTATGTTAAAAAAAAAAAATTATGGAGCCAAAGATGACTCAGAAAGCTTGGAGATCAGAAACAAGTAGAATTAAGGAAGAAAAAAAAAATACTTATCCCATTAAGAATTACCCAGAAGAAATAAGTGACTTCAGCAAGATTGCAGGATACAAGATCAATATACAAAAATCAATTGTATTTCTATATACTTGCAATGAACAATCTAAAAATGCAATTAAGAAAACAATTCCATTTACAATGGCATCAAAAAGAATAAAATACTTGGGACTATACTTAACAAAAGATGAGCAAAGTTTGTATCCTGAAAGCTACAAAACATTGTTGAAATCAATTAAAGACCTAAAAAAATGGAAAACCATCCCATGTTCATGACTAAGATAATATTATTAAGATAGCAATACACCCCAAATAGAACCCCAGAATTAACATGACCCCATCAAAATCCCAACTGCCTTTTTTGCAGAAACTCACATGCAGTGAATAGTCATGATGTCAACACTGAAAAACTGAAGGGACTCAGAATAGCCAAAACAATCTTGAAAAAGAACAAAGTTGGAGAATTTACACGTCTCAATTTTGAAAGTTACTACAGGAACTTTAAAAGCTACAGTAATCAAGATGGTGTGGCACTAGCATAAGGATCTATAGATCAATGGAATAAACTGAGGGTCCAGAAATAAACTTTTTTATGTCTGACATAATAAGTGTATAATCGATATAGCTCTTTAGAGGTCCCCTGACCCATTCCCTTCCCACCATGTACCTTGGAAATTCATCTCCATACATGCAGCTCTTCCATTGCACTTGGCCATGACATTTCCTGATTGAATTGACAGGGGAGTTTCAGTTTCATTTTCAAGGGAATTTTTTTTTCTTATGAAAGGAAAAAGGAGCAAGGAAATCAAAAGAGCAAAACACACCAAGGAACTGAGACCCTGAGCCAAGACTCTGAGGTACCCCACTAACTTCCTTCACACAAAACAAGTAGGCGCAAGCCAACCCATGGGCCCGAGTCATCCAACACTGGTTCTACAAGTCTGTTCAAAATAGTCTGAACCTTCTAGAACCCAGGAATACAGCCCCCAGGTTTATGCTTCTAAATCAGTTAGGATCATTTCAGCTGCAAGGAGGAGAACTATGACAGTGGTGGCTTAGGCTTTGGGTACAGTTATTACTTACTAGACCAGAAGTAGAGGTAGGTGGTCTCAGGGTAAGCACCCCAGCTCAGCCATGTCTTTAGTGCCTGGTTCCAAAAACCCTCTGCCACCCTCATTATATCACATTTCCCTCATAGTCACAACATGGATGCTATGCCCCAAGCATCGTATCATCACACAACAATGTCCAAACAGTAGTACAAAAAAAGAGAGAACAGCAAAAATAGATTATTTTTTCTTTCACACTTCTTACTTATCAGGAAGAAATCATCTTTCCTAGAAGACCCCCCACAGACTTATTCGTGAAGCTCATTGGCCAAAACTTGGTCACCATAGACTATCAAACAAGGAAGAGTAATTGGAGTTAGTCTACCCTAATTCTTTTTAGTCACCTTCCTAAATTCACTTGGCCTGTCTTGCTCAAGGAGACATCTCAGACCACCAATCCCTTCTACTCATCTCCTGACAGAACCAGACCAGCTCAACCGCCCGGAAGGTTCAGCCTGGGCTTTGATGAGGCCCCCACCACAAACACCTGTGGCTCAGGCTCCCAGGCCGGGCCCGATGGGACGGGGTAAACTACAGCTCCTGCCACCATCGTGTATTTGTATACCATGTGCTGATATCAAAGGTTTTTCTTATCATGGGCAATGAGTACAAAAACATTCAAAGCCACTTGCCTCTCCTCACTTCACCTAAAACCAGGAGCTGCGGAGACATACTGGAAAAGGTTGAAGACCACCCACAGGTAATCGATGGCGAGGGACACAGGAAAACAAACAGCACTAGGCCTCTCCCCCTACACAGAAGTTCATATAATTACACACTTCCTTCACAGAGCATTAAGTTCACTGAGAAAAATCAATCCATTCTCTTGTTTCTTGCCTGTTTTTAAACCCTTTTGACCTGTCTCAGCAGGGGCCCGCGGCCCTGCCAGCCTCCCTGGACAAGTGTGGAGGGTACCCAGGCCGGCGGGCGGCCAAGGTCAGGCCCTGCTCACAAATCATGCTCGGGCCACGCTTCAGGCAAATTTCCCCCTGGTACTCGGAGAGCTGAAACCTTTAGATTAACCCTGAATCTGTCTGTTTCCATCATGTTCGCACAGGAAACAGCCCGGGGAGACAGAGGCCTTGGACTGTGTTCTGACTCAGCTCATGCTGCCCTTCGGGCTGAGACCCCCGTCACTGCCCTTTCTCAGCCTGGTTCCCTCAAGCCCCCTTTCTCTCTTGACACTTTTGAACACGCTTCTTCACTTTTCTTGTCTCTCTCTAGCAACCTCCCTCCTTTGCTATTCCCTAGTGGGTAAGAGCATTAAGCTCTAGGGCCAGAGAGCTGGGGGTTTAAGCCCTGGGCCACCATGTACCTGCTGGGCTACCTGGGCAAGTTGCTCGACCTCCCAGTGACTTGGTTTCCCTGTCTGCATATTAATAATGATGGTTCTCCTAGGGGTGCTGTGAGGATTAAATAAAATATTGATAGTTAACATGTTCCAAGCAGTTACAGAGTGCCAGTCACTGTCGTAGATTTACAGATACCCTCGACGGACAAGCAAAAGGCTTAAGTCAGTGTCTGGAATGTATCGGTGCACAATAAATGCTAACTGTGGTTATGACATTATTATTTTTCAGGAGTCCTCTACCCTGTTCCCCTTCCCCATGGGCCCTTGGGAATTCATTCATTCATTCCTTCATTCACTCAGCTGTCAGCCTGCTCTTGGGGTAGCCCTGGGCTGGAATAACGGGGCTCCGTGCCGTACAGGAGCTTGCACACTAGCCAAGGCTCCCCCTTCCTTTGTTGGGCTGACAACTGTGAAAACCTAATTAGAATTAAAGTGCGCTGATGGAGCGCGATCATCACTCAGCATGACAATATTTTGATAACTGCATCTCCCAACAAGAATCAGCCCGGGCCGCTCTCCACCGAGCTGGCAATAAATCCTGTTGTGGGTACCCCAAACCTGTGGGTGACACAGCCAGGGCTGTGCTCATTCCCCTTCACAGGGCCTCTCTCCTGTGTCCCAAGAGATGGGGAGAGACAAAACATGTTAAGAGAGGTGGCCCTGGGCAGGGCCGGCAACTCTGGGTTACAGGCACAGGTCTGAGAGTGAGAGAGCTCTTTGCCACTTCCCTGTGGCTTCATAAGAGTCGCTCAGGGCCTCTGTTTGCTAATCTCTAGAATGGGTACAGCAGTTCCCCTACCTTCTTCCTGGAACACTGTGAACATGAAAAGAAATGTTAGGTAAAGCAGGGCTTTGAAATGCCCACAGTATAGGATCTCCAGAAGGGATCAGCATTATCTGTGTTGCTTTTCAGTACAGGGCAGACGAGGAGAGGGCAGAGGTTGCAAACCATAGGCCCCATCCAGCCCGCAGCTGTGTCATGCGTGGCCTGTGCTCTGTGTGGTATGTTTGTTGTTGTTGTTGGTGTTGTTTTTTAATGTGGATTTGTTGCCAGCATTTATAAACCAGGACAGCTCACATTAAAATCCAGATTTCTGGCTTGTCCTGAAAAGATCCAGTAATAATTAGCCACAGCTGAAGAGCATCTGCCCCTTCAGCCAGGACCAGGAGGGAGCGCAGTCCACCAAAACCAGCACCCCCACCCTAAACACACACGTGCACACGCACACCTGCACACCGGGAGGGTGGCCTGATGTGAGACCTTACACTTTGAAGACAGGCAGGCCTGGATGATAATTGCAGCTCTGCCAGTTACTCGCCCTGTACCCCTGAAAATTACTTCAGCCCATTGGGCCTCAGTTTCCTATTCTGATAAATGAGCATCCATTTATTCAACAAATATTTATTGAATGCCTATTCTAGGCCAGGCATTCAGCAAACAAGAGACAAAGCAGGCGCTATATACACAAGTAAAATAAACAAGATAATTTTCTGATTATGATCAGTGCCACAAAACAAAACATGCTGAGGTTCTAGAGGGGTTGTGGGGGAGGGTGGGATTGGGTTGTAGAGACCCCTTTAGCTCAAGTGGTCAGGAAAGGCTCCACTGAATTGCTGGGGGAAATTATCGTACCCACTGCCTAAGGCTGTTGAGGGGATTAAATGTGAGGTGCTTAAAATACCTGGTGAGGACCCTGCTTGGTGGGGCCCCCTGCCTTGCTCGGTCTGGTTAGGAGGCTTAAGAAGGAGAAAGGGGAATGGGGGAGGGGTAGCCTCTGGAGCAGGTGGGACCCAGGCCTCCCCACCCCCACCCACCAGCCCTGCTGCTGAAAGCAGGCTGCTTTCAAAGCCCCTGCAATTATCCCATCTATAAATACAGCCTGTGAGCGGAGAGGGGTGTTTGAAGAGGGGTTGATATACACGTGGGTGAAGTTAACCCTTAAGTGGCCTCCCCCAGGTCTCCTCCCCTGACAGTTTTCCCCTCCCCCTCCTCCCTCTGCCCAGCCCTGGGCCCCTCCACCTCCACCCCTGCACCCCTTCCCACCCACAACTGAATCAATGTTTGACTTTTGCACAAACAGCTGCTCCACTGCAAGGGGGAAGCGATTCAGAGGATGCAGTGGGTATCAATCTTTTCCTCTCGGTGGAATTTAGTCTACCAGCCGTTCAGAGGGGCACCAGCACTGCTCCTGGCTGACACCCAGGCAGAGCCACTCAGGAGGGTGCCCTGGGAGGACATGGTTGTCTCTAGTCTCACCCTCCCTGGGAAAGCAAGTCTAGAATTGAGTTACATTGGAAAAAAAGTCTTTGTTTAAATAAAAGCTATGGTTAAATGTCCTATGTGTCCGATGTGACAGGAGCACCTTCTAAATGCCCCTTCTCCCCAGTTCCCAGCTTGCTGGCCTGCTCGGGGTTCCCAGAACATCGTGGCTTCCTACCCCTCTCAGGGCTCACTGTTCCCACTGTGAGGAAAGCAGTCCTGTGTCAGCAAACACCTGCTTCTCTTTCAGATCTAGGAAGCCCTCCCTGGTACCACGGACCCCTTCATAGAGCTTGATATGCTTGTGATTTTTGTGTATCTGTCCCCTCCCCCTATGTACTGTCCTGTGAGCTATTGATACTCACTGTTGTATCCATACACCAAGCCCAGTGCCTGAAATCCAGTTGGTACTCAAATATTGGTGAGTGAGCAAACAGGTGAATGGGTGAATGACTAAACAAATGAATGTCCAGTCGTGTGTTAACACCATGAGTTATGAGGAAGACCGTAAAGCTTTTCTAAGATGTGAGTGTGAGGGGGGTCAAAGGCGATACCTGCCTTGTTCACACTGTCCCCAGCACTTTGACCAGTGTCTGGCACAGGTTACGTGCTCAATGAGCATCTGGGGATTGGGATGCGTGAGTGAAAGTTCCTGTCACCAAGGAACACCTATCTAAGTATGACCAGCGCAGTGAGGGGCTTTTCAGCAACACTGTAGCACAATTCAGACTTTTTTTCCAGCAAAGCTACCATAATAAACATTACAAAGCAAACGGTAAAGTTGGTATTTAAAACCCACTCAGTTTCAATTATTGGTAAGAAGGGGATCAACAACAGGTAAGCTATGATCTGCATGTGAAATGTGGGACCCAAACAGATAGCAGGCTGGTGCCACCTTAATATTTTCCCAGTGGGTGCAGGACTGGATGTGGGCCAGATTTGGATGGGGGGCGGTGGCGCAGGGAGAGGACTCCCGTCATTAATTTAGTCAACAAACCTTAATACAAGACAACCCAGGGAATGCCCTAAGAACAGTGCCTGTCCCATGAGACTCTCAAGCAGACCTGGTGGTCATTCGCTCTCATCAGGGATGAAGCCCCTCCAGCAGGTCTAGACCATGGGCATGCAACGGTGGGGAAGATCCCAGCTCTCCTGGAAATCTCATTCTAGCAGAAGAGCAAGTAAATAAATAAAGAAGATAACTGCCAAAGAGGAGAACAACTACAGAGAAAATAAAATGATTGACTGAGGTCAACTTCAGACAGGCTGGTCAGGAAAGTGTCTGTGAGCAGGTAAGGTGAGAGTAGAAGCAAGAATGAGCCAGCCATTGAAGGGCCAGATTGGGGTGGGAGCAGGGGGTGCAGAGGGACACCGGACAGACAGGTATTCTAGGAAAAGGGACCAGCTAAGCCACCCATACAAGGGCATTATCTAGCTAGAACAGCTGGGTGCATTCCATAAACACAACGACCAGAATGGCTGGACTGTTAGTGAGCATGACATAGAGACTGACCCTCAACCTCACTCTCACAGTTCCTGTTGTGGACAGCATGTTTGTTCCACACACACGCCCCCAGTCCCACCTCCAGCTGGTTCCCTGGAGGGGCTACCAGTTTTTTATAGCAGGGCAAACTGAGGGAAAGCTAGGTAACATTCAATAGCTTTCTCCATGGCAGGTTTCTAAGAACTTTAAACATGCTAATGACTCTTCAACCTGGCAGTGTTTCCCAAACTTTTATGATGAGGGAAGAAAAGCACCTCACAGGACTGTGCTCTGAGGAAGTCATTTCTGGAAGACCTTCACCAGATCCTGTAATTACACCTTTCCTGGCCCTCCTGGGAAGGCCAACCTGCTTCATAGGTTTCAGAACCAAATCTGATGCTTTCTGGGAGAGGTCAGACTTGGAAAAGAGCAGAGGATATCCTCCAGCTAGAAGAGTCAGACCCAACTCCTCAGGTCCATCCTCCCAGAATCCCCAATTCTGCTTCTTTAACTGGACTCAATCACCCTCCCATTAAGAAAGAACCTCTGGTGCTCCAGGCCCTGGCGAGGCAACAGGCAAGGGGCCTCTGTTCCTGCTTCCCACCTCTGCCCTGGCCTCCTCCTTCCTTCCTGTGCTTACCTGGTTCCCGGACGTTGAGTTTTGCTTTCTTTTATATACCACACACTCCCCTCTGTGGCTGTTCCAATTTCACACACTCCCTTGCTCCTGCTGCCACTGGGTGTTCTTGGATGCCAGTACCCAGACCAAAATGCCCTGACCCTTAAAACAAAACTCTGATGTCAGCACATGCAACTGCCCCCTGTTGGAGGTGGGTGGTGGGTACTCATACCTACCAATGAGATACACCCCTTACAGAGACACCGACCAGCCTCCAGTGAGGTCCATTATGAAAAGACTAGACTTCCTCTAGGCAGAAAAGTCATCAATTTCAGCTGAAAAAAACCCTGGCAAATGTTTGCTGGTCAAGTTAAGAGCCAAACTGTAGAACTCTGGCTTCTTCGTTGACCAAGGAATCCCTCACCACTACCACCAAACACTGTACTGTAGTTTTCATTTACAATCCTTTGTGTGGTTAGGATTAAGTGGTAAGTTTTTTAAAAAGAAAGAATTAGAGGACTTTTACTCCTGGACAAGATGGAGTAACACAACCTAGATTTACTCTCCCACCTTAAACAACTTGTTCAACAAGACAAAACATATGAACACAAGTTTTCACAAAGTAGGTAACAAGCAACACAGGACTGTGATCACTGAGAAAAATCGGGTGAGCCCTCCCACCACACCAGCTCGTTACATAGAGCCCGTTTCTGACCACGACAAGAGGAGAGGGTGAGCACACAGAGCCTAGCAGTCTCTCTGGGTGGGGGAAAGAGAAATCCAAGTTCAAAGACACCGTGGTGGCTAGACTTTGTGGCGCAGAATACCAGAGAGAAGATATTGCAGAAAGGTCTTCTCCAGTAATTTGCTGAGTACGGATCTGCACATCTGTGACAGGGAACTACCTGAACCCTGGGAAAAGACCCACTGGAAAGAATAGGCAAAATAGCATCCCAAAACTTGGAAACAGTTCATGTTTCAACCCAGGCCCAAAATGATGCTTCGGGTCTCCAAGTACCAAGGTCAATTCTGACCCTGAGTCAACAGCCCTTAAAATGTTTAGCTCATTCTCCTTTCCCTAGTGTACAGTTACTCCAGTAAATGACCGTGGATTACTTGGGGGAAGAACTGAGAGAATTATCACCATGTACACTTGCTGTGATATCACAGGGCCTATCCTCCTGGGAGCCTGGCCTCTCCTTCAGTCAACAAGCTCTAGATCTGAAAACTGGCTTTTTCTTCCCCCAAGGGATTGTAATTTTTTTACTGAGGCAACTGTCCACAGCATCCTGAGGATCCATCAATGTCTTTGCATTCACAGGCCAAGGTGCATCCTTGTTGGATGCCCCTAGGGATGCCATGTTCAATTAACCATCTCCTCAACCCCACGGCCGAAGACCCCTCTGCCTGCCGGAGGACCTCTAGCTGCCAGGTGACCTTCCTGCTCTCTGCAGCACCTGTGTCCTCCTGGTTTCTGAAGGTGTAGCACCATCACCTGGGTTCCATTGTCCCAAGCTCCCACCTCTCCGTTGCCCTCAGCAAGCCCTCTTCTGTAGCCACATCTCCCGCTATCAGCCCCTGGCCTCCGGAGGAGAACCGCCTCAGGGATGAGGGTGTTCCTCCCACCGACACATCCCCTTCTGTTTCCACAGATCCTCCTGGCCCTCATGAAACATCATGGGATTCCCAGCCATACCAGTATATCTACTCTGCCATGCTCATTTCTCACTCTTTTGAGCCTCCCTCCCACAGAATGCCACGGCAACTCTGCAGCCCCTCAGCGTGAGCCAACGCCTCTCCCAAACCACTATTCCAGCAGTGTGCCTCCAGGGAGGGGACTTGCTCCTGGACGCTAAACTCTCCTTCGACCAACTCTGTGTGTCACCCCACCTTGATCAAGCATCTCAAAATCCTGCCCGAAGCACATTCTTCCAGGTCCTGTTGCACTATATTATCTGGGTCCCAAAATTCCTTGCAGGAATGTTCTTTCTTCCTCATTAGGCCTAGTATGTACCTGGGCAGGTATTGTGCCCACACCCTAATATTTGGCCCAGAGGCCGGAAGGAAGTGGGGGCACTCTGAAGGAGATACATGCTATCTCATAGAGAAGTGATCTTTGCATTGTCTTCAAGCAAAGGGGAGTACTAGCCCTTAATAGGGAGGAAGGGGTCATTTCTGCAGGCTCAAGGGTATAGGGAAAGCTGAGAATTCAAGATTTTTGGGTACATCCCTCAGAAGTCCCCATCCCATGTGTCGGGATCCCATTCTTTCCTAACGAGGGCGCTGCCCTTGCTTAAACTCAACCTAAACACTTGCTTAGGTTAAGAGTTTAACTTTCTTTGAACTCAGCTCTCCTAATGATCGAGTCCTGGCCCAGGCTCCTAATGATCGAGGCCCAGGCCTCGGCTTTCCCTGCTCTACTTCTGCTGGAGATGAAAACATCTTTACATGCTACCAAGTTCTCTGGCCTTCATACTTAGCTATATAGCTGGGATTAAGCACTCTTAACCCTTCAATATCTTTTTTCAACGCATTCTTGAGTTTAACAACAGCTACTCAATTCTACCGTCCTCATGGCCACTTCTTACTCACCCTGTTTTTCAAATGTTGATGCATTGCAAAGCTCATCCATTCTTTTCCACTGGTGTACACCCCACATCACCACAGATTAAAGCACCATTGCACCTGCTTCCAGTAACCTGGTTCTTGCCGCCCTCCAGGCAGTGGTGATGCAGCTCCAATATCTCATCCTAGCATTTGCTTTCCCAGACCACCTGGCCCCTCTGCTCACAGGTTAGGTTTATTACAGATAACTCTAGGAATAAACACCTGTGGAGGGGAAGGCAAGGAATCAGCAGGTGAGCCTCCACTGACCTTGGAGGAGTTGTGAGACTGAGATGACACTTCTGGGTTATCCTGCCTTGGAGAGAGGGGCCAGAGCTTTGTATCCTGACTTCCATCAGTCATTGGATGAAAGCAATCCAGAAGTGGGTGTGGCCTTGAAGTAGGCAGCTCTTTGCAACTGAGGCCCTCCCATGACAGCTGACCTGGGAGGGCCCTGGGCCACAGCACTGCCAGCACACAGCGACTCAGCCTTTCATTCCTGGGGGAAGTTCTAAGTGGCACATCCAGTATCCACCACCCTCCCCCTCCCAAATAAACTGTCTACACCCAAGTCAATGCTTCAGGTGGTACTCTCAGGGAAACTGAGGCAAAAACAACTACGACCCCTTGGAATGGTTGGTTCACTCACAAGGGAGAAGAGATTCCCATTGTCCACTATGTTGTTATTTAGGAAACAAAGAGAAGAGCTCCTCTATGAGAAAAAAAAAGTCCTTCCTTGTCTCTGGAAATATCCGAATGAAGCCTTAGTGATTTTCTTTTCTATTTCTTTCCCAGCAAAGTCCTTTCTTCCACCCAGCTTGAGCCTATTATGGACTTTCTGGGCCCCCAAACACTGAACATCATTGGTCTCTGTGAGTAAAACTCCGGGCGGTCAGCAGCTGAATCGCAATGTCCTCTTGGAAAGCGTCGTTCTAAGTGTGAGGAGAGAATGGGGCTGGGCCGGGCGATGGGGCCCCGACAGAGGTCTGTGCCTGGGGCAGGGCCACATCAAGGAGGCAAGTTCAACTCCGCCGTGCACAATATTTGCCTCCTTCCGCCTCTTTCCTAAACACATCTCTCCAGAATGCAACCTATCTCGAGGCAACACAGGAGCATAGGGAGAAACCTTAGAGCTTTGAACAGCTTGGAAGCCAGGAAAGAATTGGCTGCTTTGCAAGCCGAAGGTATGCATAGGAGGAAGTCGGGTTGATATGAAATGATAAATGACCCAGAGGGCAGGAAGAGGCACGAGTTCTGGGCTGGCCTCATTTATAGCAGAGCTCCAGCCAGAGCCTGCCCCGCTGGCTGACTGGCTGCGTCAGCCCCACACCGCATCCCCAGCCAACGTCCTGCAGCTGCAGGTCAGCATCCAGGTCGGCCCGGCCTCTCCCCTTCTCCCCAGCATGGCCTCTAATCTGCCCCCCTCCTTTACGGAAGTCACTCTCTTTATATTAATGAATAGATCACTTCAAATCATGAGCGAGGTATGTTAGAAAAACCATTGCCTTTGGCATGAGATGCACCAAAGGTCTATCTTCTTATTACTGCTTAGCCCTCTGGGCCCTTGGCAAATTCTTCTGTGTGCCTTGCTTTTCTCATCTGTAAATTGTAACTACTACTTCCTAATTTATAAGGTGGCTTTAAGGTTTAAATGAGATATTACAGTTGAAGCTTGCCCAAGATGCTTAATCAGATCTACTTCCTACCCCTCCCACAGTCAGGTGACTTCAATGGCCCTAATTCATACTAAGAGCTACTAAGAGCTACTGGGATACAGTTGTTGATAGTTGTGAGTATGTTGCCATTTTAATGCAATAACTGAGTCTAAAAAAACAAACTAAGTGAACAACCAAAACAGGAAGGGAATCACAGATATAGAGATCACTTGGAGGGTTATCAGCTGGGGTGGGGAGGGGGAGAATGGGGGGAAAGCTACAGGGATTAAGAAGCATAAATTGGTAGATACAAAATGGACAGGGGGGTGTTAAGAATAGCATAGGGAATGAGAAGCCAAAGAATTTATATGCACGACCCATGGACAAGCACTAAGGCAGGGGATTGCTGGAGAGAAGCGGGGTACCGGGAGGAGGGGGGCAAAGGGGGAGAAACTGAGACAACTATAATATCAAAATCAATAATTTTTTTTTAAAAAAGAGCTACTGGGATACAACACATGACATCGATCAAATAACTTAAAAATCTGCAAGCTCCTCCAAAGCAGGGACCATGGCCCTTCTACTCACGACATGTGCCCGACATGTAACACAGAGCCTGACACACAGGGGTACCTGGAAGTATTTACTGATTGAATAGTGGAGGGATTGTGCAAACCTGAATCTTAAAATCTTATGGTTGCAGCAATGAAGGAGCCCTAAAAAAGAATCTAGCCTAGGGATGGCAAATCACCCCCTTGCTTGCCTACCAGAACTGATGTAGTGAATGTGTTGAGAAGGATTCTGAGGCCACATATCAATTAGCAATATCTGCCAAAAGCATGAAAAGAAGTCAAGCATCGCTAGTCCCTGTACTTCCACTTTTTGGTTCAGACTAACCCGTTATTTCACAGGTGAGATCAGAGCTCACACAGTCAGTTCCTGGCAGACTTGGGCGCAAACATTCAACTCTGGCTGTGAGCAGCAGAAAAACCAAGACCTGAAAAAGCCCGATTTACAGGATGATGACAGCAAGTTGGGAACAAAAGGCCAGAGACCCCGAACAGCCTTTCCTTCAAGCCACTGTCCCAGGATAAACATTTCTTCTCAACCCCCATCAGCAGAGGTACAAGCAGTAATCAGAAGAAATGCTGATGGGTAGCATAGGCTGAAAAAGTTCAATTAGTCCCGGAGACCAAACTCCTCATTAATTCCCCGTTAACTACACCGTTTCCCTTCAGGCCACTTGAGCCCTGCATCTGTCTGCCAGCTCCCCCCTCTGCCTCGGCCTCCCTGGTTCCTCAGTCAAAGCCCTCATTTACGATAGATTTGTTTCATCTCTCAAAAAACACTGCTTGGGAAAAGCAGAGAAGAGTAATTAGCAAATTCAGCATTCTGGTAACCTTTCTAAATCCCTTGCCTTCATTAGCTGTCTGTCGTTGACCAAAAAAACAAAAAAAAAAACACACAAGAATGTGCTTGCTCACAGTACCTGGGCTCTGTAAGAGACTTGTGAAGCAAGTCAAAATAAGTATTTTTTAATTTAAAACTGAAGACTCCTCTCAAGAAAGTGGAGCATAACTTCCCACTCTGTAACGGTGGGCAGTACCTAGTGACTTCCTCCTAAACAACACAGTAAAGAAACTGGCAAAAATAATAATGATGATAAGAATAATAAGAAAACCTTTACACTAGAAAAAGCTGACAAGTACTACCTTAGCCAGGTGGTCAAGGTCAGCATCATCAGTGATAACTCATACTGATACGGTGTGACGAGAAGGGCACTTCACCTCTGTAGTCTTCCTCCCCCAATCCCACATCCCAGTCTACTCGTGAGAAACACATCAGGCAAACTCCAACTTAGGGACAGTCTACAAAATGCCTGAGCAGCACTCCTCAAAACCACCAAGGTCATCAAAAACAAGGAACGTCTGAGAAATTGTCACAGCCAAGAAGAACCTCAATGTAATGTGCTATCCTGAATGGGATCTTGGAACCAAAAAAGAACAGGTAAAAATTAAGGAAGTCTGAATAAAGCCTGAACTTCAGTTACTACTAATGTATCCATGTTGGTTCATCAGTTGCAAAAAATGTACCATACTAATGTAAAATGTTAATACTAGGGGAAATTGTATGTAGAGCATGTAGAAATTCTCTGTATTCTCTTAGTAATTTTTCTGTAAATCTAAAACTATTCTAAAATAAACCTTTTTTTTTTTAATGAAAGCAAAAAGTCATCCCTAAAACAGCCCAGGCAGTTGGCTTTGGTAACACTTCTGGGGACAGGACTCGTGCACGTTCTCCCTCCCTCTGAAATGACTTCTTCTCCTTGAGCAGCGAACCGACCTCTTCTCTTCCCAATCTATTGATCCAAGTTATGCCCTCTGAAATCTACAAAAAAGTTCTAGAGTCTAGACTCTTCCCTCCAACACAGCCCTCAAGTGTCTGAGTTGTGCTTTCTCAAACCAAGAGACCTGCAAACATCTGTCAGGCCCCAGCCTTCATTTCCAAGACAGGAAACTCAGGCCCACGGGGCAGGAAATTCAACCAGTCACACGAACACTGAAACCCAAGTTGAAAGTCCTTTCCTTTACGGAATGCTGCTCTTAAGGAGAAGGCTACCGTGTGCCCCTGGTTTGCCCCCAGGTGTTCACATTTCTTTCACCATTCACCATTTGTAATTTGGGACATCCGCATCCTCCAGTGCCCTCCCGGGAAGACCCTTGTCAGCTTGTGAACGACTCTCTTACCCTCTCCATAGTCCCCTCCAGAAGCAGCCAGGGTTAGGGATGTTCAAGAAAACAGTGTCCCCTCCCTCCCAACAGCTCATGTCTCCAATCGAATAGAATGCTCCAGGTGAGAAGTAACCAATGTCATTCTCTGGCACAGGGCTCCGAGTAGGTAGGCACGTCATCCTTAAGCAAGTCTCAGTGTACACTAGCTAACTGTCACATGCATGAAGCGTGGATCCTCATGCAGCCTTTAGCCAAATGAAATACCAAGGTCAAAGTTATCATTACTCTATGGCTCTACTATGTCTTCTTCCTATCTCTTCCAAAAAGCTTTTACCAACAGAGGAGGGTTAAGGGAAGGAGCCAGGTGAAAACTAGCATTCACTGAGACTGCACAAGTGCAATATGTGTGTGTACACACACACACACACACATTGACTCAGTCAGTTAGCGTTTATTGAAGGCCATGATGTGCCAGCAATTGGGGAAAGAACTGAGAATACAAAGATCATAAGATACCATCCAAGCCTTCAGCTATTTCAGTCCATTAGGAAAGTGTTCATGTCAACAACAAATTAGAGAACCATGTGACAAACAATGAAAATGCGACATTAGGAGGTAACACCCAATGCTTTGTGAGAGAAGTCTTCTTTGCCTATAACTATATTGTCCAGATGAGGAAGCTGAGGCTTCAAAAAGCTAAGTGCCTTATCCAAAGAAACAAGTTACTCAGGGATGGAGGCAGAGATTTGAATTCAAGCAGACAGAGCTCCAAAGTCCATACTTTTCCACTGTAATGATCTTTCACAAACTAAGCTGTTGAAGAGCAGCCTACAAACTGTGTCCCATGGTCAATTAAGTTTAAAAATATAGAATACCCCTTCTTCCTCTTAGAAATTTAAAATGCTCATATGGCTAATAAAGGCTCTAAGAAGTCTTGCAATAAAATATTTGTTTAACCCAGTAGTGTCCTAGACATAAGTAGTCACCGAAATATCTTTTTCCAAACTCTTTTTCCAGGGAATACTTTCTCTTCCAGAGAAAGATATCTGGCAACACAAGTCAGGAAAAAGAAGTGTGATAGGAAGGTGGTTGGGAAAACGGAGTTCCTTGGAGAGAAGGAGAGAAATAAATGATACCCTGCAGCAGCCGCTTTGCCCTTCAGGCACAACTCATGAGCATGAAATACCACTGATAGCACCATATTTATTTCTCTTTTCTTATCAGTCCCCTTCCATCAGTTTCTAAGCTATAGCTGTTGACATCTGGGGCCAGCCAGTTGTTTGGTGGGGGAAGAGGACTGCCCTGTGCATTGTAAGATGTTTAGAAACATCCCTGGCCTCTGCTATATGCCAGAACTACATGCCAGTGTCACCTCTCCCCCAGATACAAGAACCAAAAATGTCTCCAGATATTGCCAAATGTCCCCTAGGGGCAAAAATTGACCCCACTTTTGAACCATTGCCCTAAATAGTCTTTGCTGTCCATCACCATCTCACACTCCAAACAGTGATTAGCCTACAAAACGAAGACATAACCGCTCCAGAGTGTTACTGCCTGTGCTTTAAAGTGCTTTCCAATGGGGTCCCACTATTTATTGCCAGCTCATGTGGCTTCTACTCATTCCCAAGGACCCATCTCAAATCTCACCACCTGCCACTCTGAATCAGCAGTGAGCCACCCCAACCCTGCCCTAGCCTACCACACGGTGTAGTACAGCAGTGGCATATGACTGATTTCAATGGAGCATCTATGTATATTTGATTTTGTACTGTACTGTAATCCATTTTGAGTGAGCAAACATTGATAGAGCGTGCGTGACAGGTCAGACATCATGCTGGTGCTGTGGGACACAGGGACTTAAGGATATGATCTTTACCTTTACATATCTTTGTGCCGAAGGCAGACCTAAACATTACAACCCTACACAGCTGCTCATCTCTCCTCCTCTGTGGGGCCCCGCAGGGTGCAGGCGAAAGTCCAGTCCTTCTTTTGTGCCCACCGCAGGAAGTGCCCAAGAGATTGCACTGAACTGGAATCAGAGAGGAAGCTGAGCTTCTATGAGAACACATCTCCACTGGGCAACTTCTTTTATGATGTGAGGGTAAAAGTAAATAGTAGTTGGTATTATTTGGAAAAACAAAAAGATAGCAACCATTTGTAAGTTATCCGCCCTTCCTTTTTTTTAACTTTTGCTCTGTGAAATCCAAAAATCCATGACCACTGCTTAAACAGAGAAATTACAGGAAAGGAGAGAGGGAGGGGGCAAAGAAACACAGTTAAACAGTTAGAAAGTAATGAAGACGTTGCAAAAACATCTATCGACAACAAATAGGCTAGGGAATACTTGGAAAATGTGAACCCATACAGAATCAGCGAAGTGTAAGAGTCTGCATTACTGAGTCCTTGCAGGACTTTTCCTAACACTATCGTTTTTGAAAAGTGATGGAGAACAGAGGGACAAAAGGAATGGCGGAGACGGGCAGAGGTATTCACCTTCCTAGGTCAGAAAAAACAAGAGCCCTCCTTGGCCCTAGTTTGAGAAGGCTGGTAGCATTAACATTTAGAAGAAACAATGGAATAGGCTTTAAATTGTTTAAACAAAAAAAGATAAACAGAGGCCCTGTGGACCACAAGCTACAGAGCAGAAACATAGCTGCCACCTTGAGTCAGGAGGCAGGGTCCACAGGTGTCAAAGCCCAGCGATGCCTGATTAATAGTAGCAAGGGTTATTCGTGTTATTATTTTCACGCTAAGAGTTCCTCTGGCCTCTTCCCTTTCTCGTCTTTGACCTGAAGTAGTATCATACATGGTGTTTATGCAAGCCTTGACGAGAACCAAGTTGATGGCTAAGAAAGTTTCCCAAGGATTCTGCCCTTACCATTCACCCAGGAAAACAGAGAGTGGCCAGAGAAAGGGCAGCAAATGGGACTCTGGTCAGCCTGTTGCAAAAGGGCACCTCTGTCTGGAGTTCATATGCTTCTTTATTTCTTTTTCATACACTTCTAAATGCACATCAGGACACACTCCACCCACCCTTCCTTCAAACACGCTGCAGCCCAACCCACCCCATCACTGTTCTCCAGCAAAAAAAAAAAAAAAGCATATTTTTCTAGTCACCCAGGCCAACCACCAAAAACTCAGGACTCCCCAGGATAGAATTGGGCCCAAGAGTCAACAACCCATGTCTGGAAAAGGAGTGGTGGCTTTTTATACCTGGGCAGGTTGAGAGTATGGGGAGAGACCAGGACCATTCCACAGCAGTGCTAGTCGGCCTTAGGCAAAGTGTTAAACGAAGAACAAGGGGCCTGAGAAAAGGCAGCACTTCCTCAGCCAAGTTTAAACTCTGCCAAAGAGACACAAGGTCCATGGCACAGTTACTTTTAGGCCGCCGCTCGGGTCCACGTGGCCCTGAGAAAATTGGGGCTTCAGGGAAGAGTGGCACCCAGGACGCCAGGAAGACGTGTGTCTGCACGTGTGTGCGTGTGTGCGTGTGTGCGTGTGTGCGTGTGTGTGCACTAGTCTCAATTTAAAATGTATTTCTTTACGATGGGTCACTGTCAAAAAAAATTTTTGTTCTTGTTGATCTACTTTTTAATAGAATAGTGATCGAGAGCCACAATGCCATAACTACAATTTAAAAATACCAAATTTCCAAAGTAAGACAGAACTAAACCCTAAGTTCTTTGATGTTTTGTGATAAAACTTACCTTGGACTGAAATGAGGATATCCGTAGTCCTTATTTATCCTACTTCATGCAAATATTTCTGGATCGTGCTGCGGATACACGAATGTGTTCGATTATGGGCCACTGCCCCAGATTCCCACTGGGAACGAGCCATGTGCCCTGTATTAAACGTCTAATGTTGGAAAACCTTTAAACCGTAGAACACACAATGCTCTAAGAATTTAAGATAAGAGATTATGGACCTGTATTTACATGTTTTGTTAGTTTTTTTAACTTAAGTATTTGACACGGAGACAAACTATTTACACATTAAGCAGGACTTTCAAAGCTTCAATGTTGATTTACTCTTTTAATCCACAAACTTCAGATACTTGTCGTTCTTATGAAGCTATTGTTAAAAACTATGTTACCCAGTGCTTCCTCTTTGAATAAGATATTTACTTCTTGTGTTTAACTAGGAAAAGCTGTTGCTTCTGAAGGCCTAGACTTGCACACGTTTCCTTGCTCACTGCTAGGCGTTTACTGCTGTAGTTGGTCCCAGGCATATAGCGCATAAGTTTTTTTCTAATGGTCTTATTTTCTCATTCCTGATTCCATGACATAGTTCTTTGTTTTTCCATTACATTTTCTTCTTCAAATTTATTTTTGTGCATTATCTTGATTTTGTGCATTTTCCTGTTTCCTTAACCCTATTATAGAAACAAATTACAAGTATAAGTAACATAAATAGATATACAAAAATTACATGACATGGTAAGAGTAATGTTAAATGGAGCCAAATTCCTACAGAAAAGAACTCTGTAGTATGCACATGTGTGTTGAGCTTTGACGATTTCATAATATATTATTCTGTCATCATCCACTTTTTGTGAATGGTCCTTTTACCACCATCCTTAAATTATTATAGTTTTTGGTGTCATCTTTTTTTTTTTTTTTTTGGCCTGGACCATGCCTGGTAAAGGAATTGGTACCATGAGAGGTCCAGAAAACAGACTGTCAAAAATGGTACCTGAGATTGCGTTGACCATAAAGTCAAGAAATAAAGGTAACTTTCTTGTAAGAAGACAATGAGTCAAATCTATGTGGTGGTATCCCAGTTACTCAAACTCTCACCAGCGGCAGTGCCTAAGGGAGGTGTGTGATTAGGACAGTGTTTCTGAAATTTTAATATACATGCAAACTACTTCAGTATCTTGTTAAAATCTGCTGCTGACACAATGTGTGTGATGGCGTCTAACAGGCTGCATTTCTAACAGGCTCTCAGGTGTTGTTGATACAACTGTTATGATACTACCTATTAAGCAGCAGGAATTCAGAGATCAAGTGGCTGTATCACTAAGTCTATGACAGCAAGAGTGATGGTAAAGACTGAGGGGTCAACTGGCTCCTTCTTATATCCCAAGAGATGGAAGCAGGGTAAATGGAGAAATTGAGAAATATGAATATATTAAGAAGAAACATGGAGACTAGCAGGCCTTCTTGCAGGTGTGAAGTTATCTGTCATCTGCTGTAGGTGCAGGGTAGACACAGCTCGGGACCATGCCAAGATCTGTTTGACTATAAGGATCACAGAATTGCAGCAACAATTAAATGCTAAATTTTTACAAGCCATAGTAAAGGCACTGGTAGGCAACAAAGAGGCCTCAAAGACGGGGACTTTTCAGCAGACATGGATAAAACTGAGACTTTTGAACCTTCAATTTTTTGTTGGTAGAGGAAGGCCATTTCAGCTATGTGAGGGAACCAACCCTCCTCAACATTTTCAAATCATTTTTCTCTGGGACAGTTTTCTCACACAGTAATGCCAGTTTTTGGTTTGGTCGTGTTTTGTTTTTGTTTTTGTTTTTGTTTTTGTTTTTGTTTTTGTTTTCTGGCTAAACTTCATTTATTCTCATTGTTTCCAGGACAAGTATAAGAGGTACATTTCAAAATAGCCTCAATGGGGATGTATAAGATCTCTAGGAGAAGATAAACTATACCCCCAAAATTAAAAGAAATCATTGATCTTTATCATAAAAAGCCCGGGCAACATGTGTGGTAGTATTAAACCAAGCGGGTAGAAATACAAGCCTCGATCAGGCCAAATTTATTGGCAGGGGTGCACTCACCCTGGATTTGGCATTTGCTAAATTTTTAAAATCACCTGAGAGTGGCAGTAAGATCTACATCGTGAATATTCCTCAACACTTTCCTCAGCTGTGGACCTAAATGACTGAGCATGAGGTAGAAGAAAAAAGCCTGAAATGTCTAGGGCTAATTAGATACTGGTCTTAAATTTTTGTTGAAAAAAAAATTTTTTTTGAAAGCCACTGCTGTCAAGTAAACCTCAGCAGAGTCTAACAAAGTTCTAGTCAAACTAATCATTCATTCATTTATTCACTCATTCAGAAATACGCATTGAGCACCTACCAGGTCCCAGGCCTCTGAGAATACAGTGCTAATAGTCACGATAGCAACTGTTTCTACAGTTCTGGTTCTGTGCTTAGCACACTGCCAATTTCCTCACATATGCTAAAGAACTCGGCCATCACAACAAGTCCGAGAGACAAGCTCCTTATTACAAACACCCCATTCGGATGAGCAACTTGCCCCAGGTCACATAGTTAGCAAGTAGCAGAGCCGGCCCTTGAGCCATGCAGTGTAGCTGCAGAGTCCCAGCTCCCATCCATGAAGCAATAGTGGCCAAGGACTTGCCCTATCGCTCCAGAGACATCCTTGTTACAACGATGGATTTCCTTAATCCGAGGCCACTACAGACTGGAGCCAGGCTACTAATTCCCCTTGTCTAAATGTATTGGGCTGGCTAGTCAAAGGAAGGCTTACCCCTTGGGTTCCTGAGAAACCTGCCACGAGGGAGTATGGGCTGCCTCGAGCATCCATCCCCCTCGGCATTTCCCCACACAGAAATCAATGGACTGGCTTTTTCTTGATGTGAGTCATGTGCCTCAGTGGTAACCAGCTTCACGGGCTGACAGCCTGAGGGTCAGTCCTGGGTCACAGGGGCTTCAAGGAGGAACTGCCCCTGAAGAGCTATGTGCCCTTGGCTAAGTTACCTTTCTGTACCTCAGTTTCCCCAAACATAAAATAGGGATGAAAACAGTGTATCTGCCTCATAAGATTTTTGTAAGGATTTAATGAAGTAGTATACGTAAGGTGTTCAACCAACACCTAGCACATAGTAAGTGCTTTCAAAGGTTAGCTGATTATTATTACTGATTGAGTACTTAGAAATATCAAGCTTATCATCCAGTGGGAGAGATACTGTCTAAGCAAGGTCATGCCTGCAGAATGCTGTGCAGGGCAAAGGAGTTCAGGGAAGAGGAACTTTACTCAGCCCGGAAACTTCATTAAAAAAAAGACATTATCTTGAGGTGAGTCCTGAATATTGAACCAATGAGGGAAGAATGGAAGACAGAATGTTCCATTCAAACAGAGGGAACAACTTGGCAAAGACACAGAGGAAATTCATGTGCAAAGTGTATGGGAATAAATAAAAATGTGTCAACACAGTTCCCCCTATACAGGCATGCCCATGGGCAATGTCACTCAAAAAATCTCCAGCAAAAATTCCTGCAGCACAAGTTTTTCCAGAATTGTTTCAGGTGTTGAAATATACATGCAACGTGCATTTCATACAGACTTACTTCCAGGCAGGTAAAAACTTCAGTCCTAAAAGAAACTTAAAGGAAAAAAAACATAGTCCCTAAATGCATTAAAAATAGGACTCTCTCCCATCAAGCTGGACATGTGTAAGAGAAGTGGTTCTCGAAGTATGGTTCCCAAGCCTGGGAAATGCAGACTTTTGGCCTCACCCAGACCTATCGCCTCAAAAATTCTGGATGTGGGGCCCACACATCTGTGTTTGAGAACCGTGCTTTAGAGAAACTTCCCAAGGAGAAAACAAGGATAAAAGCAACAGCCCTGTGGGCAGCAGCTCAGGTGAGGATCTGTGTTCACTGTGCCCAAAGCTGGGCACCATCTAACACAGCAGCTAAAGAGCTCGGGCTGTGTAAGGCTCTAGCCCTGGGTTTGAACCCCTGCATTGGCACCTGAGGGCTGCCACTTCCCTTAACCTATGCATCCTCACTTGCAAAATGGGGATAATGTTTCCTCCCTCTTAAGGTTGGTCTCAGGACTCGGTGAGACGGTCCCTGTAAGGCCATTAGCCCAGAACAGTTCCTCAAGAGCCAATATGCTGGAAGGAAAACTCAGGCAAATCCATCCTCTCCGAGAGTATTAACATCTCTTGAGTTCTAACAGCCTTTAGAACAAGAGTCTTCAAATTGGGGTACATATCCTCTGGGGCGGCGGGGTGGATAACAAGCAAATTTGGTTTGAAGGCAAATCCTCAGCTTTCCTTCACGGTCTCCCAAAGCTGATCCACCTGCAGTTGGAGCACAGGCAAGTTCTCTTCTCCGCGCTTCCCCATCTTCTTTATTTTCTCCTCCCACTAAATCCAAATAGAAACACAGTTTTCACTCATCCCAGATCTTAATATGATGTGTCCTGGAGTACAAACTTCCAGGGCTCCAAGCAGAAGACAGAAATGTTGAGATTGTGCACATCTCTAATGAGTGGGTAAAAAATCCACTTGCAAGTGAACAACTCAAATGACTGGTTACAAGTTCTTTTCCAAGTCAGATGATTTCCAATAATCCAAGGACACCTAATTAAGCTGTCAGCTGAAAAAGCCTCCAAAATAATTTTTGATGATAGATCACTATGTGATTTTTTAATGTATGACTTGGAAGTAGCTCAAATAATTCCAATGTAACAATATTCCTTACACTTCCCTTTACTTATGTGAACAATGTTTTCAGCATTTATGTCCTTTTTAAATTGAGGTATAATTCTGACAGTAACCAGAAGGGAGGGGAGAGTGGGATGACAGGGGAAAGAAGGGGAAGGGTCGTCAAGGAACATGTGTAAAGGACGCATCAACAAAGCCAAAGGGGGTGGGATTGAGGGTGGGAGGTGGGGGTGGGAAAATGAAGGCAGCTATACTTGAACAATAAAAAAAAAAGAAAGAAAATATAAATTGAGGTATAATTGAGATATAACATTATATTAGTTTCATTTCAATGTCATAAGTCAATATTTCTACATATTATGAAATTATTACTGCAATAAGTCTAGTTAATATCCATCAGCACTTATGTCTTAATAAACAAAAAAATAGGCTTGCAATTGATGTCAAACTTAGGCTCATTCTAGCCATAAGTGATATTCACCCGCAGACACATGAAATAATTTTTTAAAATCCCATCCTTCTCATAGCAGATACATTTTCAATGACTTTCGCTTCAGTCTTTAATAATTACATATCAAAATGTATAATATATTTACGTTGTTTTTTCAATCATATAATACTATTTCAATCCAGAAGAAATGTTTCAATACTTAAACGCTTTTAGTCACGTGACTGTTTTAAAATGCTATTTTCATTTGTACGTATGTTATTGCTGCAGAAAAATATGATACAGAAATCAATAAAAAACTTTCAAGCATAAAAATATACTACATTAGGATAACATTCCGTGAGGAGTATGGAATAAAAATATAAGTTCAAGGAGAAAAGGAATGATGTAAAAATTCTGACTATTAAAGTAAAGCTTATTTTTTGTACTTTTAAACAGAAGGTAATAGTATCAAATCACTACCATACTTAGATTTCATTGGGAATTTTTAAAAAGCAATGTAAACGTTTATCTTTTGATGTCAAGATACTAAAAATTATATTCTTTGCAACTATATAAAGTTATAAGGAAAGCTGCAGATATCAAGTTTAAAAATGCGCAAGGAGGCACACTGTCTCTCCAAACTCTTCCAAGAGGTAGGCAAAGTAAAAATTGTGAAGACTTCTGCTGTGGAAAACCTCATCCTCACTCTCCTCTGCCATCACTAACTGAGCATATTAAACAGAAGCGGCCTTCTCAGTGCTGTATTGGCTGCTACAAAGAATTCCAGAGAAGTAACGGGCCTTACCTCTGTTTTCAAAGACTCCCCGTCCATTGACCCAGCCAGGGCGGGGGGAACATGTAAAACGATTGAGGCATATGGTAGACAGGGGTCTCCCCTCACGGCGTTCATGTCCTCCAGTGTCCTTGCTAAGTGAATCCAAGTTGTATTCGGGACAGCAATACGCCAGGTAAATACTCATTTTCTCAGTCTCCATTCTCGTTAGAGGTGGTATGTGACAAGATTCTAGCTGATGAGACACATGTGAAGACCCGGGAACTCCTGGGCAAGCTTTCGCTTTCCTAATAAAGCCACATAGATGGCTCTGCCTGTCCTTTCCTTTCTTCTTCCTAACTTGAATGCCGACTCAATGCCTAGAGCTACAGCATTTATGCCAAAACTATGAAGCAACAAGCATGAGGACAAAAGCCAACATACTAAGGATGGTGACATGGACACACGGAAAGATCTTGAATCCCTGATGCCCTTGCTGAGAAGTGACCTAATGCCAACAAGAACCTGCCTACAGATCGCTTACTACATTAAATATATGTGCACATACACACACACACACATACACACACACACTCACACACACACACACTTCTACTGCTATAAATCATTGCTAGTTGGATATTCCAGTTACTTTTACTATATAACGAGCTACTTCAAAACTTGGGGACATAAAATAGTCATTTAATTATGCGCACAGATTCTGCGGGTCAGGAGCTCAGACAGGGTCCAGTTGGGATGGGCTGTCTCTACTCCACGGTGCCTGAGGCCTTTCCTCAGGAGGCCCAGACAGCCTGACCTATAGTATCTGCTTCCAGAATGGTTTCTTCACTCATGTGTCTCAGTCTGAACAGGGACAACCAAAGGCTAGACTCAGATGGGACTGTTGACCAGAGTTCCTACACCTGTGGTCCCTCAGTATGGTGTAGGTTTTTCACAGCATTCCGAGAGCAAGCATTCTGAGAGACCTGAGCAGAAGTTGTGTGACTCTTCTGGCCTAGCCTTATGCTGGAGATACACAGTGTCATTTCTGCATTACTCAGTTGGTTGAAGCAGTCACCAGATTCAAGGAGAGGTGACACAGACTCTGACTCTCAATGAGAGGAGTATCAAAGAACTTGCAGCCATTTTTTTTTTTAACCATCACATGGGTTGAGGTTTTCTCCTTGCGACTTAACACATTCCTAACTGACACAATGGATGATAATAAGATAACATAGGGTAGACATGAAGTTGAACGGTACAATTTTGCTGTTGAACTCAAAGAAGGAAAAAATAAGAAGAGAGGCATAGTCAAGAAAGACTTCATCTTAAACAAAACACTGTTTGAGGGCCTAGAATTGCACGGCCCAGAATAAAATGCCAAGAGGATGGCAGAACTACTTGTGTCCACCCCAGTGCCAGATATGAGTGCAAATGTTAGTCTTCCATTCACAAGCAACATGGCTTTGGAAAATCCTGAGTCTCAGTTTGTGAATCAGCAAACTGAGCGCATATGCCAGGGTTGCGGTGAGACCCAAATAAAATAGCTTGAGAAGAGCCTAGCGTGGTGCATGGTTTTCGTGAAAGGTGCTCACCAACTGTTATGCCTTGGTTCATTCATTCAAAGAACTTAGGCATGTGGGAAAATGGAATGAGCGTCAACCATAAAATTGACAGAGAGTCAGTATTCCTCAAACTTAAGTTAGAGCCCCAAACCTTCCTTATGGGCTTTGCAAGGTTTACTGACATTTCTGTTGTGCAAAGCTTAGAGGACTGAGACCAATTTCCCTGGAGGAAAATTAGAAGAGACTTCAGAAGATCTTCTGATGTTCAGGCTAATGTTAAGTCTTTTGCCTGCAAAGCCCATCCCCACTTTGCTGCTACTTTGGAAAACCTATAGCATTTCTCAGGAGAGGTCTACCCTCCCAATCTGGGATATGTTTTCTAAATATTATATCCAAATTAACTTATTTTATCCCTAAATGCATTAGGCCACAATCTCCTGAATGGATTAAGTCAGACCTACTTTTAGCAGCTGGTTCCTTCAGTCCAATTCCTTACTATAAATACCTGAGTACACTTGTGTTAAAGTAGAGCTCTTTTGTCATCTGATTGTCCCAGTCTAGATGAAAGAGGGATAGGGGAAAGAGGATGAAAAATTGGGCTACGGAGAGAAGGGAAGACTGCATTGCTCTAATCTGCACACCAGCTATTTTCAAAGACTAGATCCATAGCTGACTGGGTTCAAGAGAAAGCCAAGAGGTTCTAGCCCTTTCTCTGCATATTAACCTCGAGAAGTTGGCAGCTGTTTGGGACTCGGCGGAGACACTTGGACTCTTCCCTATTATTTCAACCACTGAAAGCTTCCTTTTCAGAATCCCATGTCTCAGCCTCTCTGCTCATAACATGTGCATATTGACCCCAGCCTCCAAGGCAAGCAGAGAGAGGTTTCCCCTGGTCTTAAAGCTCTTGAGTAAAATTACATTTTCATTATATCTTATACCCATTTTCATGAATTCCCAAAGAAGGGGGGCACTGAGCTTTCAAAAAATACTGATCAAACTCCCACTGAGCTCAAATCACAAAGAAGAAATAGTTAGACCAGAGTCAGATTAAGGTGTGGGTCTGCCATGCAGCTGCCTGGCGCACAGATACATAAGGAAAGGGTGCCCGAACATCACTGGGGAGCAAGTGTTATCATTGGAAACTTAAGACGACAAAGGGAAAAGTGTATTTTCCAGACTTCTCTGCAAAAGTACAGTGTGTGGTTTGAGGAATACTGTAAGATGATCCTGGAGATACAGCTGAGACCCAAAAGGGCCACACTTTCGGCAATGAATATTTGTCATTTTAGGGTAGTCAGTATCTAAATATTCTCCCTATTTTGAGGTTTCCACCAGCAGTCTTCCATCTCCATTCTTCCTCTCATGATCCCAGTTTTCGGTTCCTCCTCCAAATTAAAATTGAACAAATACTTGATTTGAACAAATATACTGATTCAAGGTAGCAGGAAATTATCAACAATTTATCAAGATTCCCACATGTCTCAGCCTGGGCATTTCTCTCAAGGATCTTAGTGGGTTACAGAAACCTACCTGTGCAAGTTTCAGGTACCAAGGGGCTGTAACAGGGTGCTGAGCTAGAGATGCCCCCAAATCCCAAAGCCTCCACAGCTATCACTTAGGGGATGAGAGAAGTGGAGCAGGGCCACTGAGTGCTACTTTGCATATCTGGAGAACCTGGCCAGTGTTTTAGTAATGTTAAAAGTTGTTCCTGCTCAGAGCCTAGGAGATGGGCGTGACTGTAACCCTTGATGCAATGTAGCCTGAGGGGCTTCCTGCACCTGCGTGGAGGCGGCTCCTGCCTCAAGGGGCCATGCCTGCCTGGACTGACAATGGCAGCTGAGAAAGGCAGAAGAAACCAGACTACTGGCAGGTGTAACCCAGTGTGGGAGGAGTCAGAAATGGGGTTACTGAGGAAGATCCGTGCCTGAATTTAAACCCAGCTGCGGCAGCCATACTGGGGGCTTAGCCATGCTAAGGGGGTTTGGGAGCAGACAGAGAGTGTTCTCTCTCTCTCTCTCTCTCAGCCATGCTCTGGATCATGTGGGAAAGAGAGTAGGAGAGCCATGAGAGGCTCGTGCTCTCGCTCTCTCTCTCTCTCTCTCTCTCTCTCTCTCTGAGAGGCTTGTGCTCCCTCTCTCTCTCTCTCTCTCTCTCTCTCTCTCTCTCTCTCTCTCTCTCTCTCTCTCTCTCTCTCTCTCTCTCGCTCTCTCTCCTTGACTGTGCAGCTGAGGAAGGAGAAACCTCTTGCCATGTAGCAGCAGTGCAGGGTCCTGGACACATGGTTTAAAAGAATGCAAAGGACTCTCACTGGCCGCCACGAGGAAGTGCCTTGCAGTTTTGGATTCAGAACGGGAACAAGCCGAGCTACAGACTTCTTTTCCTTTTCCTGATATTCAATACCCCTGACTGGCCTGGTTTGGCAAGAGGAGGCAGGACTCTGTGTGTGTGCTTGTGGGTGTTTTAAAGTGACTTTGGGAGTGAACAGCAACATTCTGCCACTATTCTGAACCTGTATAACTTTTGAATAAATAGTTCCTTTCCTTTCTGCCAAACTCTGGCATTGAGAGCCACAGTTCTTATCAGCAGCGGGCAAAAAGAACCCAGAGTAATAGAACCCATGGGGGGTTTCTGTTACAGGGCCACTGTGACCCCGTGCAGCAGCCAATGGGGAGCAGCATCTCCTGGCCTCGCTCACATGCTGGGAATGCAGATGTGCCTGAAACAATAGAAGAGAGAAAAGTATTCATCAAGTATTTTCAAAAGCAATTTATATGTGATGACTAAGTGGGGCTTATCTCAGAAATGCAACGACATTCAAATATCTATCAGTGTAATTCACCATATCAACACAACAAAAAAAGAAAAGAAACAATTATTTCAATGGACTCAGGGGTTTTGGATGTTTAGGAAAGTGTGACACAGGCAAGGTAGCAGCCACTTCTGTCTTCACCACTCTCCCAAACTCCCCAACCCTCCACCGCCCCCCACCACAGAACAATAAGCTGGGATCTACCATAACCTATTAAATAACTAAAGAATATTATATACAAAATATGGAAAATTTGCAGAAGGTACCTATGGAGTTACGTATGAGGGAAGACACAAAACTACAGGTCAAGTGGCAGTCAAGAAGAAAATCAGATGAGAAAGTAAAGAAGGAAAAGTTCCTAGTACAGTAATTCTGGAAATTTCTCTATTAGAAGAACTTTGTCATTCAAATATAGTCAGTCGTCAAGATGTGCTTATGAGGATTCCAGGTTATATCTCATCTTTGTATACCTGGGATCTCAAAAATACTTGGATTCTATCCCTTCTGGTCAGTTCACGGATTCTTCACTTGTTATTTGTACCAAATTGTGCAAGGGACTCAAAATCTCAAAATCTACTGATAACGAAGGAACGACTACACTGGTCGGTGCCGGCCTTGCCAGAGCTTTTGGGATACCTATTAGAGGATATATACACGAGGTAGCAGCCCTCTGGTGTAGACGGATCTCTCGCAGTATTGTTGGGGCCAGTCGGCTCACTACTCCACTCCAGCTGACCTTTGGGTATAGACCCCATACTTACAGAATTAGCTATTAATAAGCCACTTTTCCATGGGGATTCAGAAATTCATCAACTCTTCACGATCTTCAGAGTTTTGAGCACCCCCAGTAATAAAGTGTGGCCAGAAGTAGAATCTTTGCAGGACCGTAAGAATACATTTCCCAAGTGGAAACCAGGAAACCTAGCATCCCATGCAAAAAGTTGATTGAAAATACCTTAGATTTGCTTTCAAAAATGTTAGTTTATGATCCAGCTAAACAAGCTTCTGGCAAAAAGGCACTGAATCATCCATATTTTAATGATTTGGACAATCAGATTAAGAAGATGCAGCTTTCTGACAAAAAATTTCCACATGTTGTATCAAGAACATATAGTGATATTTTTACTGTTAACTCTGTTTTTGTCCTGTGTATATTTCTTTTCTTTGTTATAAACTTAAGCTTTACTTTCTCTTCTGATTTCAAAAGTATAACTTAGACATGTAAATATTGTTTTATGTGAATTTTAATACAGTAATTCTGAGTGTATGTCTTTGTCTCACTATAACAACTATCCACTGATGTAAATAAACTATAAGCCTAGTATTAATAACAGGAATTGGAAAAATTTCTTAAGAATGAAAGAAAATTTCTTCAACCCAATAAAGAGCATCTATGGAAAAACTACACCCAATACCATACTTACAGGGAAACACTGAATGCTTTCCCCTTGAGATCAAGAACAAAGCAAGAATGTCTGCTCTCACCAATTTATCCAACATAATACTGAAAGTTCTAGCTAGTTTAATAAGGCAGTAGAATAAATAAAAGACATCCAGATTTAAAAAGAAGTAAAAGTGTCTTTGACACAGAGGACAAGATTAGCTATACAGAAAATCCTAAGATGTCTGCGAAAGAGCTGATTTTAGCAGGGACACAGGTCACAAGGTCTATATTTTAAAAATAGAAAAATAGAATTTCTATATGCTATTTGGATATTGAAATTGAAATAAAATTATATCATTAATTTAAAAATAATATTGTATCAGTTCTCAATTGCTGCATAAAGAATCACCAGCTTAAAACAACAAATGTTTATTATCTCACACAATTTCTGAGAGTCAGGAGTCTGGCAGGAGCTCAGTGGGGGGTCCTTCAGCTCAGGGTCTCTCAGGATGCTGCCATCAAGATGTCAACAAAGGCTGCTGTCATCTGAAGGTTTGACTGGGGCTGGAGGATCCATTTCCAAGACCACTCATTCACGGCTTGTTGGTGGAAGCCTCAGTTCCTCATTTATGGAGGTCTCCGTTCTTCACCTTGCTGGGCCTTGCACCAGGTCGGTCGCCCTGTCTTTCAGAGCGAGTAATGCAAGGGGAGCAAAGAAGAAACCGTGATGTCTTTCATTACCTAGTCTCAGAAGCAGGACTTCACTTCTGCCATGTTCCGTTGCCCACGCAGACCCGCTCTGGTACCATATGTGTAGGGGGATGGAACAGGGGGCCGGGTGTTATATGAAGCCATTGATATCAGAAGGGAAGGGTACCACTGGGAGCCGATTTAGAGGCTGGCTACCACAAGTACCATTTATAATAACACTGAAAGATGTAAAACACTCATGGACAAATTTATCAAAACATGTTAAATATCTACACTGAAAATGATAAAATAACCACTGAAAAAAATTAAAGATCTAAATAAATGAGGACATATACAATGTTTATGGATTGAAAGACAGTTTTGCTAAGATACAGGTATTCAATGTAATCTCAATCATAATATCACCAGGTTTTTTCTTAATAGAAATTGACAAACTGGTGATAAAATTTATACATAAATGTTAAGGACTTAAAATAACCAAAATAACTTTGAAAAAGAAGAACAAAGTTGGTGTACTTAGGCTACCTCCTATATACTACATCCTAAAATAGTATAAGAGCTCATTTTAAGATTTACCATAAAGCTGCCAATAATAAAGACTGTGTGCTATTAACATTGGATAGACACGGAGGTCAATGGAACAGAATAAAGAGTCCAGAAATAGACCTACTCATATATGGTCAATTAATTTTCAACAAAAATGCCAAAGTAATCCAATGTGAAAGGATTTTCAACAAATATTACTAGGACAATTGAATATCTCAGAAATAAAATAAACCTTCAATATTGCCTTACACTACAACAAAAATTAAATTAAAATTATTCATTGGCTTAATTTGTAAATGCTAAACTAAAAACTCCTAAATGAAAATACAGGAGAAAAATGTTTTGACTGTAGTGTAGGCAAAGCATCTTTAGTCCACAAAGAGCACATATTCTAGAAGGAACAAATTGACAAGTTAGACTATATCAAATTAAAGCTCCTAGTCTTTGAAAGATGACATTAAAATGGAAAGAAAAGGCAAGCCAGGAAATACAGGTATGCAATGTGTATACCTGACAAAAAGGCTTGTATCTGGAGTATACAAAGAACTCTTATAGCTCAATTATAAGACATTAGCTTAATTAAGAACAGGTAAAATTTTGAACAGGCAGTTCACAAAAGAGGAAATATAAATGGCAAGTATGCAAATGAAAATATGCTCAGCATCATTGTCATTGGGGGACTGCTCACTAAAACCACGAGACAACTGCGCTTGAACAACAATTAAATATGTACATAAATAAATAAATGATAATCATCAGTATAAAAAAAAGACTCAGTTTCTTAGTTGCCCTAAGGTACATCTTAAAGGCTCAATAACCACACTGGATCACAGTCACCATAATGGCGCACAGCGTAGACACAGACCATGTCCATCATGTCAGACGTTCTATTGCACAGCACGCTTCTAGATACAGAAATAGTGTGTGGGTCAGTTATGTCATTTTAAAGTTTCCACAATAAACTGGTGAAAGTAAAAAATATAAATAAAACCATGAGCTACTACTACCACCCACTGGAAAAGCTAAAATTAAGAAGAGAAACAATACTAAGTGCCGGCAAGATTGCGGAACAACTGGGGTTCTCGCACTTTGCTAGTAGAAATGAAAATAATAAAGCGCGTTGGAAAAATGTGGCAATTTCTTATAAAGTTAAATATTCTGTTACTATGTGACTAAGCCATCCCCAAGGTATTTACATAAGAAAAATGAAAGCATATGTCTGCCCAAAGACTTATAGTGTTCATGACTTTTTCATGGCTTTTATTCATAACTCAAAACCAGCTTCTTCAACATGAAAAAAAGTGAACGGGAAACAAAGTGCGTTACATTCCTACAACACAAATTCAGCAGTAAAAAGGAACAAACTATTGATATAAAAAATATGCAATGGATCATTCGCAGACACATTATGCTGAGCAAAATAAGCCAGACACGCACAAAAAATATATAGAGTTTGGTTCCTCTCATAGAAACTCCAGGAGAGACAACTTTAAGTGAAAATGACATGAAGCAGAGCAGTGCTCACCCAGTGTGAGAGGAGGGAATTGACCGCGAAAGGCCAACAGGGAACTTGATAGAAATGTTACACTTCTTGACTGTAATTGTGCTTATATCAGTGTGTATATTTGTTGAAACTCATTACACTGCACACTTAAAATGAGTACACTTTATTATATATGTTATGGCTCAATAAAATTAATTAAAACACTGTTAAAGAAATACATTCGTAGGGTCAAAAAACAGCAACTAATACAAAAAGTTGGACATTGAAAAATCAGTCCTCTCCTATACCAAATGTCTAGACCTGCCAAAAGCCCAACTCTATACCCAAAGGTAACTACTGTGTTCAGTGATATTACGTTTATTAGAAAATTGCCTGTGTATACACCCGTATATTGATATTTGCAGATGGGTCTGTATGTAAGTATATACTCACAAACACATGCATATACTTTGTTTACATGCAAGGAGACACCTTTTATATTACATTAAAGCATTAGCAGATGCTTTTGGTGCCTAGCATCCAATCTTGTCAGGCCACCTCAGATTTCTGCTGCAACTCCCCCGGACAGTCCCTTCCTAGTGCACTGACAGAGCCCCACCTTGCACACTAGGGCTTTCCCCAAAATTGAATGCAGCCAAAAGTAAGAAGCAGTAGTTAAGCCTCTGGAACAACCTTAACCAATGCAGGATGGGTTTTGTTAATAAATGCCCAGCCTTGCTTTTACCAACAGACAGACAAGTCTGGGAGACAGACATTCTGTGTTTTTCAAATGTCTGGACTTATTTGGGCTTCCCTTATGAATAGCAATGACTCATTAATATACCCTTTATTTGAATTTTTTCTCTCACTTTGTTCATTCCACCATTCATTTTTCCTGGGATCACTTCCCATATAAACTGCCTGCACCCAAATCCTTTTCTGAGGCTCTGATTTCAAACCAAGATATGAACACACCTTGTATTTTCACTTCATATATCTTGTAGGTTGCACCATATCAACCCATAAGACCTGCCATGTTACGTCTCATAGTTCTATGTACTCCACTGTGTGATACATCATAGTTTTTACAGCCATCCCCCTGTCAGGGGATGTTTAGGTTGTTTGTAGTCTCTTGCTATTGCATATAAGGTTCTAAAAACATTTCTATGCACTCATCTTTGCAAGATAAATTCCTAGAGATTGAATGAATAAAGCAAAGGGTGATCATGGTGGTCTCTAAGTAGGAAGCATTCCTGATATGATTCCACTGTAAAACCTTACCTTTACAGTTACAAATCTAATGCGTAACAATGCACAACTATCCCTCTCAGAGCTGATGCAAGACTGGAGCCCTAGATCCTGAGGACCCTTCTGCTCAACTCCCCAAGTCCCCTTTGCAATGTGATCAACCTGCCATCTTGCTGTGAACTCAAACAAAATCAGGAGGAGCACCTGAAACAGAAAGAATGACAACATAAACTAAAACACAGAGAAATGGAAACAGAGGGAGAAGAGATATATAACCACCCATTGATTGCCAGGAAATTGATAAAACAGTTCTCATATTCACAGAAAGAATGAAAAACACTTGTCCAGGAGTCAGGAGGCCTGGGTCCTGGGCTCTTGCCCCCCCTCAGTCAAACCAAGAGCCGTCCTTGGGTAAGGTGCCAGTCTTCTTCTGCAGCGATATCTTCATTTCTAAAATAAAGGGATAGCCTAAACTGTCCTTTCTGAAGCCCTCCTCACTCTGATATTCCAAATTTCTAGGACCCAGATAGTCTGCAGAAAGGGCTACCTTATATTTAGATCACGTAATGATCAGCTGCCATGGAATGATCCCAAGGTGTCAACCCAGACACCATCTATTTAAAAAAAAAAAAAAAAGGCCTCCTCTCTCAGCCACAGGCGGATGCTAGAAACTCTCCCACTTTAAAGCACAACCAAAATGCAAATATGTGGAGAACAGATGCAAATATCTCTGAGAACAGGAAACCTTTCTTCCTTGCCACTTTCTGTAGGATTGGAGTTCTGCAGAGCACACTTTGGGAACGATGCTATAACCCTGTGGGCAGCTGGAGCTCGGACTTTAGAGTCAGGTAGACCTGAACGCAAATCCTAATTCCTCCTACACCTTAGTTACAGGGCCTTGGCTAGTTCTTCTGTAGGAATAAGACAAATAAAGCCCTTCTGTGGGGCTGCCGTGAGAACTAGAAGAGATGTGAAATAGTGAACTTGTGTCTCCTGCTGAGTGTCAGCTTCTAAAGTTGTGGTGAGGGAAAGAGTCCGATGAAGGGATGGGCTTGCCTTTGGGAGCCACGTTAACCTAGATCACAAGCACTCATTTGTAAGAGCTATCTGCTTGCTATAGGCTGAATGTTTACATCTCCCCCAAAACTCATATGTTAAATCCTACACACACACCCCCTCAGTGTAATGGTATTAAGAGGTAGAAACTTTGGGAGGTGATTAGGTCTTGAATAGAAGTAGTGCCCTTATCAGGGCAACCCCAGAGAGCTCCCTAGCACAGCTGCAATGTGAGGACAAGGAGGCAGCCAGCTATAAACCAGAAAGTGGTTTCTCACCAGACACCCAATCTGCTAGTGCCTTGACCTTGGACTTCGCAGCCTCCAGAACTGTGAGAAATTAATTTTTGTTTATAAGCCACCCAGTCTAAAGTATTTTTGATATAGCAGCCCCAACAAACTAATACTGACGCTATATACTAATTTTTCACCATCTATTTAACTATTCTGTTGCTATGAACATTTAGGGTATTTCCAGTGCTTTACTTTTATAAATAATGTGTCAGTAAATATCTCTATATGCTCATCTCTGACAGCAATACTTAATCAGCCCTATCTATATGTTAGACGACCAGGACTTTCTGGAAGAAGATGGGGGTAGACAATAATTACACAAGACAGAGTGTACCAAGTTCATCCAAAAAGTATTTGCTGATCTTCTAGATGCCAGGTGCTGTCCAGGCACACTTCATATCTCCTTACAGTGTTTCCTCAAATGGGCATAAGTGTGCATCCTTTCATACCATGAACGTGGTTTTGTCTTGTAAATTGATTTCTTATGAAATGGGAGAAGAAAGACAAGAGCTGCAGTTAAAATATTGGGTTGGCCAAAATTTTGTTTGGTTTTCTCCGTAAGATGGCTCTAGTAGCATTTAGTTGTCTTTAACTCCATTTGAAACAATTTTGTTGGATTGTATTGTGAAAGCTGTAAAGATTTTTTGAAAAGAAAAAGAACTGTAGACCAAATATTAAAACTTGAGTTCAAGCTCTTCTAATTATTTGCTGTTTGAGTATTCTGAATTCCAGTTCTATTTGTCAAGTTAGATGTTTAAAGGTTACAAAAAATAGAAAACATCAAAATTGGCGAATTTTTGTGTAGCCATTTTAATACTGAAAATGTAAGAAAATATGTGACACTTTCAGTGTATTAACGCTTTGTTGTTATTTCAAGAAAGGTAAAAATGCAACTGACATGCAAAAAAAGATTTGTGCCATGTATGGAGAAGGTGCTATGACTGATCAAATGTATCAGAAATGATTTGTGAAGTTTCGTGCTGGAGATTTCTCACTGGACGATGACCCATGGTCGGGTAGTCCAGTTGAAGTTGATAGCAATCAAACTGAGACACTAATTGAGAACAATCAACGTTCTACCATGCAAAATATAGACAACATACTCAATATATCCAAATAAATAAAGTTATTGGTGAAAATTTAAAAATTTTGTCTTTTATTTTACAGAAAAAACTGAACAGACTTTTTGGCCAACCCAATATTACTACATCTCAGCCTACCACAGAGCAGGAGGCAAGAAGAACCTTTTCGGAGAAGTGTAAGGACAGGAAAGAACCATCTGGATTTCACAGGACCCCAAACTGAATATGGAGCACCCTGTTTCCTTCAGTCAACAAAGCACGAGTCCAACAACCGGAGTGCAGTTTCAACATAATGTATTCAACTCCTCAACTATTTACTGAGCATCAATTAGAGCCAATAATAACTTGGCTGTCATTCACTGACGCAGAATAGAGTAGGAGTTAGGAGTGCAGGCTCTGCCTTTAAAAGAACGAGGTCCATCTATAGGGAACAATCTGCAGGATAATAAGTGACAAAATAAGGTGCAAAGCTGTGTAGCAAAGGGCACCATATGTATAAAGTAGAGGGGATATGTATACTTGTTTATGCATAATGTACCTCTGGAAGGATTCATAAAAAACTGGGGAGAGTAGCAGTGGGTAGGGATGAGACTAAAGAGATAAGCAAGGTAAACTCCATGGCATGTCATGCCCTAGAGTTTGGACTCTGTGTCTTGATAACAATGGGGTGCCATCCAAAGACAAATCAAGGGAGAGATATGATTAGATTTTTGTGTGAAGAGTAGGTTAGAAAGCAAGAAAGGCATGGGAGACCAATTAGGAGGATGTGGGAGCAATCCATTTGAAAGTAAGAGGGACTGAATTAAGAAATCAGGAGTAGGGATAGAAAGGAGTGAAAAAATGAATTTTAGAAGTTTTAAGGAGAAAGAATTGGCTGAACCTGATGCTGAGGTCTGTCTGCCTGCCCCTAAGGCTAGGAGATGGGGAGGGGTATAGGAAGGTAAAGTCCATAAAAGAGACAAGGGCTGTGGGCTTTTTATAGACTTCACAGAAGTGGCTTGAATTTCAAATATACATATCACAAAAGGTGGATAACATTCTACCAACTGGCCTTGGGGAAAGTGCACACAGGAGGAAAGAGACCACCTCACATGTGAAGGAAGAGAAATGGAAAATGTAGGTCACATTCCGGGTGCAGCACATGGTCTGATTTGGCTAGAAGATGAAGTGATAAGGGGCAGCTGTGAAAGGTAAGGAGGCAAAGGTGCACTGGAAGTCCTCGAGTGCCAGGAGGTGTATGTCTGGGGATGCTTGGGGACACAGATATGACAGTTTAATGGGATCAGAGACACGTTTTCTCCCCAAGGCCTCTGGAAGTGTTTGGATCCCAGGGATACCACAGCAGGCTCTCAGGATGTTATAAAGCAGGGAAAAAGCTAAGGGTTCAGGTCAGAGATGAGAGGTAACTTTGTTCTCTGGCCCCAACCCTGCTGGGCAGGAAGCCGTATCATGTCCTCTGAGCCTGAATCCCTTCCTCCTGGCTCCCGCAGAGCCCAGGACAGGAGCTGAGATGGATCCTCACACAGGCACCTGCTCCTGGAGGAGCTTCCCCAGCCAGGGCCCCATAAGGACCCCGCAGCCCCGGGGAACGGGGAGCGGGCTGAGTTTCCTGGTGGGTGCCTGGCTCCCCTCAGCACCTCCTGCTGTGCCTAAACTGCACCTTGCTGCAGCAGCCAGGGGATCTGTCCCTGCTGTTTGAGTTAATTACAGTAATTATACCTGCTCTCTCTTTGGCTCTGGCTCCCTTTGTTCCCAGTTTTCTGCCCGCTCATTTGCAAATCTAATCGCTCTGTGGATTGATTTTTTGAAAAATAGACATGGTGCGGAGAGACAAAGATACGGAGCAAAAAATGTGGGAAGGAAAAAGTGGGGGTGGGAGTGGGCTGGGAAGGGGGTGGGAAGGCAGACAAGAGCTTCGACAAAGGGAAAGAGCTGTGAGAGCAGACTGGCTCCCCTCCTCTGCTGCGGAGCCCCACAATCGCCAGCTGGGTTCTGGGAGGCAACGCTGTGGAGACCACGGCCCCCACAGCCCCCAGGCCTTTCCTCGGACTCCCAAACTTCTCCCCAGACTTAGCTGGTTTGACACAAATGACAGGAAGCTGAAAGGGTACCAAATCAAACAATACCAGCAGACTTTCATGCTTCTTAACTGTTTCTCTCCCCAGGGGTTTTGGGGACTTCGCTCATCCAGAACACCTACCGACACTTCAGTGTTAGAGGCGGGGTGGGAGCTAAAGTAGGGAGCAGGAAGGAAGCAGAAACTGCTCTGAGAAGGGAAATCTGAGAGACAGGTGATGGGTCTTTCCCTTCTCGCCCCAGTCCCATTCCTGGAGACTCTTAGAAAAGACCCTGGTCCAAGCATTTTCCAAACATGCTCTAAGAAGCACTGAGGTACCATGGTGAATCCCAAGGGAGTGCGAAAGGACAGGTAGGCGTGTATATTCTCAAAACCCCTTGCGCTGACCTGTGCTTGGTTCATATATTGGGCTCCACCTGAACTGGGTTTAGAACGAATGCAAATTAAAAAGAAGAATCCTCTGCTATAAAGAATTTGAAAACAACTGATTTAGTGCAAACTTCTCATCTGTCAGATAGGGGAAGCTGAGGCTCAGATGGATCAAGTGGCCTGTCCTATATCACATGACAATCAGATTACAGGCCTCGTCACTCCCAGTCAAGGGGGATTTCCACTACACCATGGTGCTTATCAGGGTGCCAGGGGATGCCAGGGACTTTGCCAAAGCTCCTGGCACTTCTTGAGCCCTCTGGAATGAGGGGAGTGTAACTGATGGTGTCATTCTGCCAGAAGTCCTCAGTGAATCTAGGAATCCTCACTCCTCAGTCCTCTCAATGAGCTACCCCTATCCCGTCAAAAGGTAGAGTCTATTTCTTCTCCTCTTGAGACTGAAAGGGCCTTTGTGATTGCCACAAAGAACAAAATAGGGTGGAAATGATAGTGTGTGGCTTCCCATGTTAAGTTAGAACCAAGCAATGCAGCTTCCACCTGCTGTCATTTTAGGGAAGTTCATCATTGGAACCCAGCCTCCATGCTGTCAGGAAGCCCAAGCTACAAGGAGAAACCACATCTAGATGTTCCAGCAACAGCCCCAGAGAAGGTGTCAGCCAACAGCCAGCATCAACTGTCAGGCATGAGAGTGAGGGAACCTTCAGATAACTGCAGCCCCCATATGTTGAGTCAGCCCTGGCCTCTGAGCCTTCTAGCTGAGGCACCGACACTGTGGAACAGAAGCAAACCATCCCCACTGTGCCCCATCCAAATTCCTGACCAACAGAGCCTGGGGGCACAATAAATGGTTATTTCATGCCACTCCGTTTGGGGGGAATTTGATATGTGACAAAGGATGGTCGGAACGAATGGTATCCAGAAGCTAAGCAGATATTCCCCATGTGCGGTTAGATTTGGTTAAGCAAGAAACCAACAGCCAGAGATCCCAAGAATAAAGTTGATGGCATGCACCCAAGTCCTCAGCTAGTATTTGGATTCACCTTTAGCACTTCCAATTAAGAGAATGTCAGGGTGCAGGTCATTTTGGAGGTGGAAGTGGGAACTCAGGTGGGTGTCAACTCCCCACACTGGAGTCAGCCAGTGTTTACTAAGTACCTATCACGACTCAGACACAGAACAGAGTCCCCGCCCTAGAGGAGCAGGGATAATTGGGGAGGCAGACACATCTACACTGAGAAGTAATTATAATGCAATGAGTTAAGTAAGTTGCTATTAAAAATAAAAGTACTTCGGGAGTTCTTTGCAAACAGCAGTGTCAGCCTCAAATATCCTATACCCTGGGATGGGTCCTATCCACTCGGAGGCGTCAATGTTACTCACCGTCTGGTCCTCGGCACTTGGCATCCATACCCCTTAGGAAAAGGTCCATGCTGCATCCTTGCTCAGAAAAGCCAAGGCCTTAAGAAGTGTATTTCTTACTTTATATAACCCTGTGGAAGAGAATGTTAGTTGTTCCCCAGAATCCACTCTCTTGTTCTCCAGAATAATGGGACCGTCACCTTTTTTGCTGGGGTTCATGACCCCCTGGGATGAGACTCGTGTTCCTCAGCCTCCCCATCTTTGAAGCTCTCTGTGGCTATGTGCCCGGTACGGTGTATAGGAGGTGATATGAGAAACTTCTGAGTTGTATCCAAAAGCTCCCTTCTTAGCCTCACTTTTGCCTCCTTCCTCTCTGGAATGAGGACATGGTACTTATCTATTTTGGGGTGATACGATGAGAGAAATGCCTTAGAAATGGCAGAACTTGGGTCCCTTGCACCTTGGAACCCCATCCTAGCTCTGGTCGGTCTAGTAACAAACTGTTACATGAGAGAAATAAATCCTCGTCTTATCTAAGGCACTATTATTTGAGGAATCTCTGTTAGTAAATCAAATCCTACCTCCAAAAAAGTCTATTAATTTACACTATTGCTTTTTATTCATTTCCGCATGTACACACACACACACTGTGACCTACCCCCAATAGATACTCAAGAACTAGCTGAGGAAACTGTTGGATGAGATCGGTTACACATTTCCTGCTTCCTGCTTCCCGCTTCCTACTGCCTGGGGGGCCAGCTCTCAAGGACATAAGACCAAGCTCTCCCAGGGTTTCCAATGCCCCTGAGGGTCAAGTAATACGCAAAGCAGCACTTTCCTAGAGACCACTTTGCTCAAAAGTTTGGTGAAAAGGGTTTTGAATTTTCTGTCTCTTGAAATATTTGGTCATATGAACAAGACACAAGCAGCAAATTTCCACTTTTTTGTATCAGTCAACCTTGGACTTCTTATGAACACCAAGCGAGCAGGAACTGTTTACACGCCACAATGACCGAAAACGTAGTTCTCTTTGTGTTATCGTGAAGTCTCAGCGCTCGCCACGAGCGCCGGGCCCTGACTTCAGGGAGGGGGTTTAAGCCAGCCTCCCCAAGGCACGCATGCTCATCAGTGGATGTCGCTGTACGTGGGGGAAGAAAGGGAAAAGTTTCAGGGTCAGAGGAGTTTGGAGAAAACTGAATTTCTAAGAAAAATATAAACAAGTTTCTTTGCTGTGCAGTTTATCGGGGTTTTTAATATGGGGATATGTATTACAAATCCCCAACAGGTGGTCCACAGGACATCTTCGCATGGATAGTGCTGTAGTGAAACATTTCCAGGGAACTCACTTGCTGAGTTACGTAAATGTGACTGTTCTCATTGCCGGGTGGTGGCGTCTGCCAGAGTGAAGGAGCCGAAACATTTTTAACATCTTACTGGGTTGGCAAAAAAATCTGTATGTTTTTTCCATAAAATAAAAGACACATTTTTCATTTTCACCAATAACTTTATTGATTTGGATATTTTGAGTGTGTCAGCTATCTCCCGTGTGGTAGAACATTGATTATTCTCAATTAATCTCTCAATTTGATCACTATCAACTTCAACTGGTCTGCCAGACCATGGTGCACCGTCCGGTGAGAAATCTCTGGCACGAAACTGCACACACCACTTTTGACGTGTTCAATCAGTCACAGCACCTTCTCTATACACTGCACAAATCTTTTTTTGTGTTTCAGTTGCGCTTTTACCTCCCTTGGAATAATAAAACATAATATGCTGAAAATGTTGCATATTTTTTTTCCACCTTCAATATTAAAATAGCTACATAAAAATTCACCAATTTTGATGTATTTTTTAACACGTGCTGATATGACAGCTGTCACAATACAATCTAACAAAATTGTTTCAAACAGAGTTAGAGACACCTAAGTGCTACTAGAGCCATCTTACAGAAAAAACCAAATGAACTCTTTGGCTGACCCGAAATATTCTGGAAATATTTTGGCTGACCCGAAATATGCCAAACCAACCCCTCTGACATTTGCCCTTTCCTCCCTCCCTATTCCCCATTTGTTATGATTAGTTTTACGTGCCAACGTGGCTAGGCAATCACACCCAGCGACCCAATCAGATGCTAATCTAGTTGTTCTGTTGAAAGTGTTTTGCAGATAGTTAATATCTGGTCAGATGGCTGTAAGTAAAGATTATCCTTGATAATGTGGGTGAGCCTCATCCAATTGGCTGAAAGACCTTGAGAGCAAGACTGAAGTTTCCCCAAGGAAGAAGGAACTCTCCAAAGAGAAATGTTGGCCGGGATTGATATAATGAAATGCAAAGTCAAATAAGCAAATCTAAACATTGCCCTTAAAGCCCTCTAAGAGGTCTGTTTCAGAATTGTCTAGGAAGGTGAAGTTCATGTACTGAGAAAAAAAGTGGTAACCTTTGTTCTCTATTTGTCCCAATCTGTTTTCACATAAGCAGCCAAGCTAAAAACAGTGGCCTTATTAAACTTATTCATACAGGTGGATATTAATGTACTCAAAATCATAAAAGAACAACTGGTAAAAAAAAAAAAAAAACTGGTGATAACCCAAATCTCTTTCTTCTATTTCAATAGTCATATAGCATTTTTCTGATTATAAAAATAATGCAGACTTCTGGGTGGAATGGCCTGAGCAGAGCAAGAACACAGGCCCCGTCGTTTCGCATACCCAATGAAGTAAAGGAAAAACAGGAAACGCCGGCAAAAAGCCATGAGCAGCAACCACAGAAGGACGGGGCGGAGCCGTATTCCATAGAATTCCACAATGGTGGTCAAGAAAAGAAATAATACTCTAGTGTGGTTGAATCCAAAGTTTCCTGAGAATTCTCGCCAATACCCTACAGTCTGGGGAGGCACGGCCTGAGAGAGGAAGTAGACAGATCTAGGAAAAGCTGGGGGGAACCTCCAATGAGTAGAAGCCCCTTCCTCACACTGTGGGGCCTTGGCAGAGGCAGAAAGGGCCACTGGGGCTTATCATCTTTCCAGGGAGAGAGATGGCAGGGAAAAAGAAAGATTATAAACAAATCCAATAGTCAGGGTAGGGGGGGAAACATAACCCAAGAAATAGAAGGAGCTTTCTCATGAGAGTCCTACTCTAGAGAAAAACTTAATAAAAATATAAAATCGCCCTGACCAGTGTAGCTCAGTTGGTAGGGTATCATCCCACAAAGTGAAAGGTCACTGGTTTGATTCTCAGTCAGGGCCCATGCCCGGGTTGCGGGCCCAGTACCTGGTCAAGGTGTGTGTGAGAGGCAATTGGTTGATGTTTCACTCACGCTTAGATGTTCCTCTCCCTCTCTTTCTCCTCCCTTCCCCTTTCTCTAAGAATAAATAAAATAAAATAAAAATAAATAAATAAATATATATATAATCAATTAAACAGGGGATGATAGAACAATGAAATAAAATTACAAGAAATTTCAGAGAGCGGAGGAAACAAATTGTGAACCAAAATAACTATTGCAAATCTAATACGTAAATTGGAGACTGAGGAATGAAATGAAATTGACCTAGCTGAAAAATAGAATTAATAAGATTAGGGGACAGCCTGATGTAGTCACAGAGAACGAGGAGAAAATAAAACAAAGAGATTAAAGCAATGAGATAGGAAAGGATAGAAGTAGAGAACAAACGTAAGGATAATTGGTGCCACTAAGGTTTAAAAAAATAAAATCAATAAAAATTCTGAAACATAATCCCAGAAAATTTCATGGGTATAAAGAAAGAATCAGCAAACCAAAATGGTACCCCATATATACCAAGAATAATTATTCTACAATAAAAGACATTAATATATAGCCTAGTTAAGTTATTGAACATCAAAGAAAAAGAATAATCAAAATAAATGGATCATGACAGACATCATGAAGGCACATTCTAGTTAAAGTATCACACCTCAGAAATAAATAAAGAATACACTAGTGGTGAAATGTCAGACTGGCTTCAGACTTCAAACAGCAACATTTGATGCCTGCCCAAGAGTATAAGAACATGTCTACAAAGGTCTGAGGGAAATCAAGTTTGACATAATTGCAAATTAAGACAGATTGTTTTTCAAATGTAAGGTCATAATCAGATGTTCTCAAACATGATAGAACACAGGGAATAGAGTGCCCCAGTGTCTTCTTTAAAAAACAAAAACAAAAAAACTACTCAACGAAACAAGAGAGACTAGGACAATGACTGCATTAGGAAAAAAACCCAGGAAGATCCCCTAAATGGGGCTTTGGATCTCTGGCCCAGGAGCCCATGTGGGGATTTTCCCTCCTCTGGGGGAAAAAAATATGACCGATAAACTATGAGCCTTGCTTTTGGGCAGTGGGTGTCAAGTGCATCTTCATAGAAGGAAAATGAGGCTACCTGCAAAGTCCTCCCTGCTGCGTCTTTGTTTTGAATCCTGCTCACCTAGTCACTTATGTATCCGTTTCTGATAGGAAACAAGGCAAAATGAAATTGTCATTGGCTTTCACTCTGGGCCCACAATTTCTGCCCTAAAGAAAGTAACTAAAATCAGGGAGTAACCTTCATTTTGTGGGAACTTTACTGCACAACCCCTGTAGGATCCCAGCTGCCTAACCAAGCCCAGCTCTGGAGTCCAGTGTCTTCAGACAATAGGTGTTCCCACTTTCAGAAACAAAACTAGAAGCAGGGTAGCCAGTCATGTCAAGGTATTGACTGAGTGCAGCGTTGGATCAGGAATAAAGGGCAGGTGAAATCCTTCTCCCTATCTCTTGAGAAATTGCTGAAATTGCCACCTCACTGCAAGGAAAAGGAATTACGGCCTGCTAGGGGGCTTCTCCACCTGGAACACTCCCCCAACACCATGAGTGCAGGGGCAGACCCCCAGAGGATGCCCCCAGAGTGAGGTGTGCATGCCAGTTAAATTCTCCCCCGAGGCGGCTTCCTGCTTCCTGCCAGGAGCTGACTTGAGAGGCAGTCGTGCGGAGTGGTGAGGAGGAGAACCTTGCGTGAGATGGCCTGGGTTTTAATCTCCTCTGTGCTTCAATTTCAACATCTGTAAAATGAGGCTAATAGTAGTACCTACTTCATAAGGGAGTTATGAGGATTAAATGTCAACTCATGAAGTGCACTTAGAAAAGCACCTGGCACATAGCAAGCTACATAAAACGTTAGCCACGGATGTTCACTCTGGGAGAGAGTAATCTGGAAATGTGTGTGTGCGCGTGCATGTGCACACATACGATGCCACCCCAGGCAGAGAGGTTTCTCTCCCCAGGAGCTGGAAGCAAGTAAACCTCCTCTTACAAAATGCCCTGAGAAAATGGGGTTGGGGTTCAGGGGACTAAGGTTTATTTCATGGGATACTGAGAGTACCTATGCCCCAGCCCTAGGATTCAGCGTGGATGGGGACAATATCCTCTTTCTTAAGGTCTAGTTGACATTAGGTAATCCATTTTATCTAGAGCTTTGTCACTTACAAACACTCCGTGCCTTCCATTCGGTTTTCATCATAGTAGTGTGGATGAAATGCAATCATTCCCAGTTCTGATGGGGAGACTGAGGCTCAGAGCAGTCAAGTGATTTTCCCAGCTTTGCAGAGCTTGAAGCAAATGAGTTGGGATGAAAATCCATTCTTCTGCCTCGAAATCAATCCGCACCACCCTCCCCACTACCTTGTGTGTGTGTCGCATTGTCTCTCAGTGTAACTCTTTCTCTGTGCGTGTCTCTCTCTGCCTTTTGCCTTTGTGTTTATCTGATGACTGTTTAGCTGTCTCTTTCCTCAAGTTTTCTTCTCTCATATTCGTTTCTCCTATCCCTTTCTTCTTTCTTCCCAGTTCAGGCCTTAGATTCCCCACAATCCAACTAAAACAAAAGACAGGGCTTAGAACAAGTAGCAGTGCAGGTGACCAGCAGGACTGGGACTGAGTTCTATGTGCACAAACATAGGACAGCTTGGTGGCTCGGGAGTTAGGGCACAGGGCTGCTCATGATAGGGAGAGAGAGAAGCAACCGTCGCAAGCGGCAGCCCCTCGACCATCTGGTCTCCTTTTCCATTCCCAGCCTACCCTCATCACAGTGCTCTGCTCCAATCACTCTCCTCACACCCCCTGCTCATGCTGAGGGAAGACAAACCCAGAGAAAGAGGGGTGGTAGTGGCACCTCCGAAGGAGAAGAGACGTGGCTCTGGCAGCTGCAGAACTGAAGCTCACGTGGTTCCCTTCAAGAGAACTGTGTCTCTGTTTAGAAGAGGGAAACACATGTCTTAGACCCTCTGGAATGACAGTCCAGGCCTTGGAAGCTCATCTTTTCCCTCCCCACAATAATGACCCACCACTACCAACTGGGCAGAGAAAGGGTGCCACCTCCTGGTTAGACACGAGTACAGGACCAATGCAGCCAGTTGACAACCCAAGTCACACCTTCTGAAGAGCTACATCTGCACGGTCCTCAAGAGTCTTACACTGCAGCCACCGACGGCTGCTTCCAGGCGTTGGAAATGAGCAGACTCCAAGGAGCCATGGCGAAACAACGCTGCCTCCACACAACAGCGTCAGCAAGACCACCGCCCTTATCGGTACAGCCATATTTAGCTGGACAACTCCCTAAATATTGAGCGTCATTTGCTATTCGTTTTTAATAACTGGGGAAGGGAAGGGGAAAGTATGGATGCTCATGTGAAGGTAAAAAGTCTCAAAAACTTAAGGCAACGGAGGCGAAGGCAAATCATGAGCCTTGACTGACCACCAGCGTCCTGCGGCCTGCCAAGCCTGTGTTCAACCATGAAGAAGAAAATGATAATGACAGACACTCTGAGGTGCTAGAAATAGAGCAACAAAGGTTATGTCTGAAAGGCAAGATGTAATTAGGGATTACATAATTTGATCAGAATACCCTTGATAGCATGTAAGTGTATTGTTCAGCTTTCAGACATTTTGCTTCTAAATGTTTTCAAAAGTATAACAAAAGAAAGGTGGTGGCACCCTCCTGGCGTGTGGTGCAGATGATGTGGTAAATGTTTAGGCCCTGTTTCTCCAGCGTTGGTACCTTCTGGCGCCATCAGCACAGCGCGATCAGAAAGGAGCGAGGGGCAGCATGTTGGGAGGAAGTGACATGGGGACCAGCCCACCTCCCCTGCCTGAAAGACCTACGGCTTTAGGAAATTCAGAATAAATCTCTCTGGTCTCCATCCACCGTCTGTGAAATGGGATGATATCAATACCCATCAGACCTACCCCTCAGAGTTGGTGTAAGGCAAATGAAATAAAGAAAACTAATGTTTATCGAATGTGCGTGTGTTCCATCTCTCATCTGGACCACCGCAAGAGTGGAAGCCGAGATCTTAGGCTGAGCTGAATGATGGCTGACTATATTTTGGCCTAGGCTAAAGGTGCTGAGAACTGCCTGGATGCAGATATGTTTTGAAGGCAGATCTGCAGAATATGATTGGAGCGTGAGGGCTAGGTGAGAAACAAGGAAACTGGGGGCTTTGTCTGAACAACTAGGCATGCCATTGCCGGGATAGGGAAGAAGCACATTCGTGTGGACCGGGCAAGGGTGCAGTTTTGGACATGGATGTTGGGGATCGCAGTGAAGCTGTTCAGCAGGCAGTTGGATAGTAAGAGCGTGACGTTCAGGATAAAACTTGAAGGCCAGAGACACAACTTTGGGAGTGAGGAGCAGATGAGGGAATTTAAAACCATAGGAATGGATGAGATTACCTAAAGCAGGACATGCCTAGAGAAGGGGCCCAAGCTGCTAACTGATGGGCTGTATTCTCCCCCTTTACCTGAACATCCAGCAGACACCTGCCACTTACGTCATGCCTCTCAAATAAGGACCCTCTTGTCCACCCTCCTAGTCAAGTTCTGTCACCTAGGCCACCGCGATTGCTTTCTGCTGGTCTCATTACCTCCAAAATCACCTCCTCAGCTCAGGTTCCATACAGTCACCAGGTTGATCTTCGTGCAGCAAACCTCCCTTGGCCACTCCTGCTTAAAAACTTTAACATGAACTCTCTAATGAACGGGTTAGTCTGACATCACCTGAAGCCTGCGACCAAAGTCAGCCTCACTAGCGGTGAACAGCTATTCATCATAAGATGGGCACGGCCCTGCCCGTGAAGTCTTCCTGCCAAAAGAAAGAGGCCTTGAATCTGACCAAGCCTCTACCTCGAACTACTGGTATTTTAAAAAATTTTTTTAATTAGCTTTTTTTTAAGTTGGGGGGGTGGTGGGTGGAGAACTGATACAGATTAAGAGAGACTCCAGAGACAAGCCATCCATACGCTGTACATGGACTGCGCCCAGATTCAGATTCAAACACGCGGTTGTAAAAGGACGTGTCTGAGACAGGCACTGAACACTGAACCGGGACTGGATTTTCTGTGACACTAAACTTTTTTATTTTTGAATGTGAAAATGATATTGTGCTTATACCTTTAAAAAAGAAATCATCTGGTATGTGTTTTTGGTTCTACTTTTTTAAAAGAAATTATCCTGAGGTACATCTGGGTATGGGATTTGCTTCAAGACACTCCAGCAATTAAAAAAAGAAAGTTGAAGGAATCGATGAAACAAAAATGGAGGAAAGCTGGTGCTTACTGAAGTTGGGTTACCGGTATACGAGGCTTCATTACACTAGGCTCTCTACTTTAATGAGTGGAGCAGCCTTTTCCATTATAAAAAGTAGAGAAAAAAGAAAAATCAAAACACACATAGCAAGTCAAGTATTAAGCTGGCCCTGCCTTCATCTCATTCTTCTCTCTCCCGCTCTCATGACAGGTTATGTTCCAGATACACTAAAACCCTCAGCTATCTAATAAAATTCATTCATGATTTATTAACATACATTTTATCAAGACGCTAACTAATATTTCAGTTTTCTTAAAGCTACAAACAGTCAGAATGTCCAAGACCAACATCAGCAGATTGCTGAGAAGCGGCATTTACTTTGTGTTGTTAATGCATACATTTTATGAGAACGCTACATACCACATCTCCTGAACACCTGTCCGATTCTCTTTAAACCTCCAAGCCTTCCCCTGTATTGTTTCCTCTTCCTGTCTGCCCTCCCCACTTCGCCACCTGGTAAACTGCTCTAATGTTCATTCAAATGCCAGTTCCATTATGAACCCTTCCCTGACCTTCCCTGTGTCTTCTCATCCTTGGCCCCCCACTTCCCTTCCTGATCAGTCAGTTGCTCCCTCCTTGGCTCCCCTAGCTCCCCGCACAGACCGCATTACCACTCTGCATGGTAACTGTTGGCTACCTCCCCTGCTAAATGGAGAACTTCTTGGTGTGTGTTCTGCATGGGTGTATCACCCAACTCTAGCATACAGTAAGTGCTCAATAAATTCTTGAAAAGAGAGGAGGAAAAAACATAAAAGCAGAACCTCTCTTCCTTCCTTCCAATTGCAGAGAGAGTCCCAACATAATAGCTGTGTCCTTAGAGGTCCCAGAAGCATTTTACCCCTCATCGCTCGTATCAAGCACCTCAAGGAGCCCACTGCCCGCTGGGCTCATGGCCCACCAGTGCAGACAGTGTCTAAGACTGTAAGGTATCTGCAGGGGTCTCCCATTCCTCTGCCTCCTCCAGCCTCAAAATCAACAGCAACACAATGGACAGCATTCAACCTCCAAGTTAGCAAAGAGCGTCGCCTTCTTGTCCCATGTCGTGTAGACCGCAGAGCCCCCATAGCTATACTTCTGGGCCTTCCCTGAAAGCTCCCACTTGGGAAGGCTCCAGCAGGATGCTCTGGTGTCTTGCAGGAACCAAGGACCTGATAGAAGCAGGAAATGTGATTATGGCCACTTTCTCCAGCCAATTACTGGCTCGGGCGCTCTAATAGCTCTTAGCAAAAATTACCCCTCCATCATGATGAAGACAGAAACAGCAGCCGCAAATGAATGCCAACTCCTGCTGCAAGTGGCCTGCAGAGTTAACTCTTGGAAGTCCACAGACCCCGACCCAGTCCTCTAATAGCTAGAAAACCACAGGGTCCTGAAAGGTACCCATGCCCTCACCCCAGAGGATGCTCCTATAGCCCTAACAGGAGAACTGTGTGCCCTTCAGGTAGGTGACTGACTCTGAGGTCCTGCCTGAAGCCACTTCCTCTTGGGTCAAGTCCATGATCACAAGTTGAGGTTCAGTTTCCACTTAAAATACAATCAGAACCCAAGGATATCTCTCGATCTCCTTTGCAGGCCCCACCATCTTCCCCAGAATCTAAGCATGGCCCCTATGCCCAGTTAGACTTTGTCCCCTCCCCAGCATTTAGGTTTAGGGGACAAACACAAAATTAACCTTATATGCACAGATAGCAGGGCACAGATGTGCGGATGTGTTCAAACTGGAGGATGATTGCTTGAGTAGTAAGGGAAGGGGATAAAGCCCCCCAAAAGTCCCAAACATGTGTTGAAATACCAGGGAGCCTCAGCAGTCAACCTGCTGCTCCAACACGCAGCCCTAAGGCGTGTGAAGCCCCGCCTAAGAGAGGCAGCATTCAGGGGTGGTTAAGAACAGGGGTCGGAACCTGGGCAAACCCGGGTCCAGATGGTGACCCCACCCCTTAGTAGCTACAGATCTGGGAGAAGATTTCTCCAAGCCTGATTACTCATCCGTCAAGTCTCCTTCTAATCTCCCTCACCAAGCTGTCAGGAGAGGTAAATGAGACGATGTATAAATCACCCAGTGCCTGGCACACAGCGCCCCTTATGGCTCTCACCTCCGAT